>JAHDVE020006886.1:0-13507 GCA_022606495.2 Halesus radiatus
CCCGGGAGTAAGTATCCTTCCTTTTCACCAGCTGATCCAAGATGCTTGTTAAGAACATATTGTTTAACCCTCTTTGGATGTACAAGAAGTTGAGCTAGGCCAGGATAACCAAGCAATCTTCCTCATGTATTCCCCATTTGGGAGGGTCGTCCTTGGTAAGTTAGGCCAATTTTTATTTCTCTTCCTTCATCATCTTTTTATCTTTAAGCCACGATCCTGTAAAGTTTGTCCTTAAACGATTCGGTTGTAGACTTATCCAATACTGAGAATGCCTGCATCTATTCGGTCTGTCCTCGACGACTGCCAGAGGACGCCATGGAACGATAGTCCCCAATAATTGCGGAAGGTGCTCTGTGATAATTGGATCGCTCTTGTATCTAGAAAGGAAACTGAAATGGAGGCACATCGAGTGTATCAATCGAAAAGCCCTTTACCCAGTTGCCTTCCATTGTAGTGGCTACAGATCCCTCAGGTATTTTAATCCCTTTTTCTTCGGCGAATGCTTCATGTTTTTTGCAAATGAATTCGAAGATGGCTTTACGAAGCTGGGTCTTCCTCTCTAAAAGATTGTAGTTGTAGAGCGGAACACTGAGTCTGAAGTCAAATCTGGCCGCATAGGACTTCTCCCCGTCTGGTAATTTTTATTTTACGCAGATATAGTATTATGGGACAATTGTGAGGATTCTTCTGATGGTGTTCAACTCGATGTGAAAATTATGGTTTTCATATAGATTGCTCTTTATACCTCGAAATAACTCTGATTTGCGGCTGCGGAAAGTTTTTAGGAAGGCCAATAGGTCATCTACTTTCTTGGCTGCCTAGACTAAGTGTTGGAAGAGGCGTGGCAGTTTTATTGACATGTATTGGGGAAGAAGGGCATCTAGTTTCTCGCGACAGCCCCGAAGGACTTATCGAACGTCTTTTCGCACCTCTTGAAAGCTGACTGCTGATTACGATTGCAGTTTTTCTGGGTTTGAGCTATCAGGCAAAGATGGCGATAATTTTTTGAAGACAGCTAAGTGATTTACAGTTGCTTCGCCATCAGGGTCATTCAGCGAAGACATCTCGAGAAGTTGAACTTTGCTAGGCATATTAAATCTCTGAGTCTCTTCGTTGGGGAGTTCCTAGAAATGTCTTTTTAAGGCTTATGTTTCGATTGCTTCTTTGGCAAACAGCTTGGGGAATTCAGACCGTATTTAAAGTTGTTCTTCAGTCATCTTGTGAAAATCAAGATTTAGAGATATTTTTTTTGTAAATTATTTATATGGTTTGTATTTTTTCAAATAATGAATTATAGTGATCTAAATAAAAAAATGATGGAATATTAATTGTAGGTTGTTGTAAAATACGTATTAATATAGATTTATTATTATTTTTTAAACATCCTCCAAATAAATAATTTAAATAGGCGCTATGTAGTCTCCCGCCAAATATAATAAAGGCATTTTATTGATTTTTTAATAGGCTTCTTATTTTTATAATATTGTGAGGGTATTTTTAGGATTATTTAGAGATAATATGTATATTTAATTTAATTTAGATTAATCTAAATATAATTTAATAACTCAGAATTTGAACCTATAAATGAGGGAAATTAAAATGGAGGAATTTGTATATATATTTTTGGTTAACCAATGTTATATTTTCTTACAACTGCAAATGATATTTATCATTAGTGAGTAAAAAAACATACTTGAGTAGAACATATTTAACAAAACCAACTATTTAACAGAAAGAGACCAATTTACCAAATCAAAATTGCAGATGAATTATAAAAAAACCAATAAATATTTTGTTAAACTATGTATTTGTTAATTATAGATTAATTCACTTGAAAGGCAACGTCGTTAGGACTAGTTTTTGTTTCCTTATGCACTTCTAGAGTTGGATTTCATCAATTTCGAACACTGCTTCTCTGACATGCTTAATTTACATTATTGACTTCTCACCCAGGAGTTTCGGCTCAATCAATTCCACTAAGGCTACACATGTTTTGAAGAAAATGCCGTACCCTTCGGTCAGCCACAAATCCCAAACTCTCGAGGCCGCACCTAACGACAGGCAAAGGGCGAACATGGAGAACAGCCATTCAACCAAGATTGTGTTCTCCCACTCTCCTTAAAAGCAACTCAGGATTTCATAAGCTTTTGGTCTTCTTTCTTTAATCATTTGTACAGTGTATGAGAGACATTAAAAAACTGCTCCTTGGCGAAAGAAAAAAATATTGTTTATCAACGGGTCACTGAGGAGAAGGTTTGAGAACGATCGGAAGGCTAATGCTTTTCCCATACGAATATTGAACATCCACATAACTGGCACAGCGCCGCTGCTGTATTGGAAGTCGGGTCGCATGCTGCAGAAGGTAACAAGACAATCCGTCAAGTCCTTTTGCACAAGCGGAGTAACCTCCGAGTGGGGATGGGTGATCAGATTTTCAATGTCCTCGGAAATTCTTTGTGCAAGTTGTGGATTTTGCTGTCTATGATATCCATAGAATAATTTATCGTTAATGTTTAGATCATTGGAAATAAGAATAGTCCAAAAAATATGTCGATATTTTTCAGGAATGGTCTTCTTCTGTTCGACGACTAGATTACGAACTTTCTCCCCAACAGCTTCATGTGATATAGCTCTTCCTATTTCGGGGATGGCTTATTTATCCCAATACATTTATTCGCTCCTGCTGAATTCGCCTTCGAAGTAGAGAGAATATGCAGATTTCTAGAACTGAGAAAGGATTCGAGGGTCAGTTGTGATGCTAGATTTTACCCTTATTGCTGATTTGTTGCCCCATGAAGAGTTGCTCTCTGCCATGGCTTCAGCCTTAATTTCCTTTTCGCTTGAGGCCTTTTTGAGGACAGCTGATGGTAGCCATCCCCTTTGAAGAGATTTAAGCTTATCGAGAAGCACTGTATTTTTTTAGTTTTCGACTTGATATGTGTCTTTGAGACATTTGATTTATTTGGTGAGGCGTGCAATTTATTATGAGTCTAAGTCGTGGGAAGCGATACAGTTTTTGTTGGCGAGCACCAAACTATAGACCTTCTATTTGAGATATTGGATGTGTTTCTGATGGGCGTCGAACTGCCTCGTGTGCACTTATAATCCGGTTTCTTAAATGCTCATTCTTTTATTATTTATTACTCAATATAATCGATTTTAAATATATTTAAGCAGTTTTTTTTTAAAAAAAAATATTACTTAAAAATAAAAAATTTATACATGATAATATTTTAAATTTTAAAGATTGTTTTTAGTATTGTATATTTAGAAAACATATGCTAATGGGAAGTAAGCTTTGGATCTTACTCTGATGGAAGGGTTTCTTTTTGTTTTTGCGGTGCTGGTAACGATAAACGAGGACAATGGGGATTATGAATAGGATGAGTCCGAATATGACTCCGAATGTGATGATGAGTATTTTGGCGACTGATTACATTGTTTATTGTTATTTTTCTTGGTATTAAATATATTACAAAAATAATAAGCACAATTAAGAAAATGACAATTTGACTGAAATGAAATGAAACATCTCGTCACATTATAAAAAATATCAAAATATTTTTTATTGTTATCTTCATAAATGTAAATACATATATATATTTGGATACATATTTATTCAATGGGAGAAAATTATATTTATTTATATAAAAAAGATAAATAGATCGCTTGAAATATTGTTTCATGTTTTGAGTGTCAATTGGAGATTTAGAAGCAAAACTTCGACTAATTATTATTTATATTTCTCCTCTGTTTAAACAACACCATAAACATTTAAGAAAAAAAGTCGTCCTTTCAAAATATCCATAAAACAATTGATAGTTGATAACATTGAATTTGTACCCACAGAGATTGGGTTCTAAATATGTTCAAATTATACTTTCGAGTATTGTAGGAATTTTGAGAATCACACTATATTTTAAAAAAAATTTACATCAACATCTTTTATTTTATGGATGAATATTTATCACATATTTATCACAAAAAAATAAAATAATTAAAAATATCAAGTCAGTTTATAAAAACAAGAAATGAGTGACGTTGCAATTCGGTAATAATATATATTTTGAAATTTAGATATATATTATGAAAAAACAATTATATATAAAGTTTCACAACCACAAAAATAATAAAAAGGAAAATCCAAATAAATGAAGTTACTTTATTTTGTTATTAAACTTAGAATTAATAAAAAATAATATATTTACTTCATAACCTCGCTTAACCAATAAATAACAATAATATTAATAGTCATAATAAAAAAAAAAAGTAATCAATATTCCTCCAATATTTTTCACAAAACAAAACAAAAATCCATTATGAAGCTTGCTTTAATCGGTGCTGCCATTCTTGCCCTCACTTCCAGCTTTGCTATCTCTGGAGTCGAAGTAGACCCCGCTCTTGAAAAATGTATTCAGGACAAATGCCCAACTGAATACGCAAAATGCAAAAGCGCAACTGGCTGTGAGGACAAACTCAACAAGTGTGAGGCTAAATGCGGGGCCAAGGTCGACTATACCTGCTGGGCCTTGTGCATCGGACTCCCAGGCGCTGCTGCTAACGTCGCCAACTGTGCTGTGAAACAAGGCTGTTTGAGCAATGGCTTTTACGAAATTGCCAAAGAAATCGTTGAAGTTCTCAGAGATTGAACTGAGTGATGTTTATTTTTTTAAAAATATAAAATCTTTATTCTGTATAAGATGACAGTGCCAAAGATATCCCAATCATTTTTGTTTTATATTTTTTTTGCCAAATATCTTTTTTTGATTCGGGTCGAAAGAATCAGTGACCTATCCTATTGGTATAATGTATAATAATAATATTTTGTGTGTTTTGATTGGGAAAATTAGCAACCCCACTAATCCCAGGGAATTTTATACATGACAAGAAAGATAAGAAAGAGCATCTAAATTTTTTTTATTTATTTTTTATCCTAGAGGTACCGGAAACAATAACTTTCAATTGGAGAATAAATGTTTTTGTTTTACACATTTTGATAATGCTATCAAATCAGCACTTTGTTAGAACCCTTCTTTTCTCGATTGCCTATTTTTGAAGACATGAGTATTCACCATCCAGAAGTTATAATATATATAAATCTACCCCCCCCATCCAAATCAACCAAATTTAATAAAATATAGATGTTGATATATATATATATATGTATTAATATACATACACAATAACAAGATCCGAACAGAGGAGTAGTGTTATTTTTAAATAAAGTAAATAAAATAATTAGTTGTTTCCTATTTTGACATCAAGAGATATCGATATTAAAAATATTATAACTATTGTGTTATCGAGATAAAAAATGCTAAAATTCCAAGAAAGTATTGGCTGCAATGACGATAGAGATAATCAAGGCATTACGGGCAAAAGATTGCAGAAGCGATATCAACCCGGAGTAGTATACGGCGTGAGCAGCGAGTCGCCCATCGAATTCCAAGGAGGATTTTCGCTCATTTACAAATACAGCCAAAACGAGCAAAGGTAACGAGGTCAAACATTACAGTAGAACCCACCCAGACCTCCCAGTCAATGTCAAATAAATAAATTACCGAAAGTCAAGCCCAATATCGCAAACATAGAGGTACAATAAAATTAAATTTGATTAACCTGAGAAAAAGATACTTATATTTTTTTTGTTTTAATGTATATTTACGAATATTTATATAACATTTATGAAGGGTAAATTTTATATTGATTAGTTTATATGTATGAATACATTTCGATATTGATTTTCAGACTCATGAATTCACAGGACCATTTAACAATTACAACAGTAAGCAGAAATCTGTTATGAGTTACTATGAAAGGGCACTGGCAGATCCAACAGTTCAGAGTCTGCACTTCAGGAGAAACAGTGGGGCGTTTTCGGAGTTCATGGATAAGAACAGGAGGATGTCTGCAATCGGTCCCCTCATGGGTGACGAAAGGGGCAACCTCCGAATCGAGGAGACCAAGAAGTCGGTCTTGGAGTTGTCGAGAAAGAGGAGGGAAAAGCCAGGCAAAAGACATAGTCTGCCCAACCTGAACAAGATTGCCTAAGAGAGTACGGAAGATCTGGAGAAAACAAAGAGTAAATAAGATAATAAGACCAAACAATTTTTGAAAGGGTCAACCAGCATGTAATTTGGAGAAGGCGTGAAGATGCAATCGGTAGGGAGTACTTGGAAGAGATACAAAATCAGGGAGGAAAGGAATAAGTTTAATGTGGAGGTGGCTAGGCTACTTGATGAGAGGAAGCATCCTGAAACATTAAAGTCTTCGGACTTTCCAACGATTAGAAAAAGCCTGGAAAGTAGCGCATTTTCAAAATAGCCAGTCTTAACTCAGTCGAGAATATTCAATTGATTAAAGTTTTATATGCTTATTAATATTTTTTAATAATTTATATCCATATAAGTTTGTCAAGAAAATTCCACGAAAGGGATAACAGTTTAACTATCAATTCATCTCTAATATAAATATATATTAATAAAAAAAAATAAAAAAAATATTATAATTATAGTTTTTTTTTATCTGAGAGGTTTTAAAAAATAATATATTTATATAACAAAAGTAAGAAGAAAATATAATGAATAAAAAAGTACGTTCAACCGACAAGAGACCACTCGAACTCAGCAGAAATAACGAACTCCAACAACCTCTACATTCGCTACACGATAACGTCCTCGAAAAGAAGAATTACACGCCGTCCGTTAGCAAAAGTTCCAAAGTCAAAAATAACAAAAGTAAAATAAATAACAATCCAACAGCAATATCACACATTTCATCAATAAACAAATCCTAAAAAATGGATTTTTTATTAAATAAACAATATAAAGTGAAATTCAGAATCGTTGCCTAAACAAGATGATAAGAAAGAAAGAAACAAAAGCACTGAAAGACAAATGTATGTTGTTCCGAATTCCAAATTGCAAAAAGGACTGTCAGATAAGAATATGCTTTTCGTACCTTATACTGGGAATGTCGAAACAAAAAAGAAGAGAAACCATCCGCTACAGGATGACTCCTGGAAACACAAAAGTACACAACTTCATAGAGAACATATTTTTTTTATGATTTTAAACTAAAATCCTCACATCCTCATAAAAATATAATAACAATAAATAAAATAACAATAAATAACTTTTTTTTTGGAATTCCAGATAGACCAAGCTCAACTCTCGCCAACTTCAGACACTCCAAACACATCGAACATAATCTACACAACCTTAACTAATCCGCCTTGAAGAGCAACATCAATTTTGAGGACGATATGATCAAAATCAAGGATATCTCGTTCCACCACCTCGGGAAAACCATCGCCAATAAATAGCTGTACTATCTGCTCGAAGAAGGTCGCAAGTAGCTCAAATCAAGTCGATTTGATAAGGCGGCAGATTGCTTTACCCAAGCCCTCAAGCTCTAAGGAGGAGACGAGCTGGACATTCTTTACCTCCTGGGTATATGCTGCTTCCATATGGGAAACTATCAGAGCAGCATCAAGCATCTCAACGCCATCATACTCAAAAATAACTCCTTCAAAAAAAATATATACTTTTTTTTGGCCATCGCCTACAAAAGAATCGGAGAGACTGAGGCAGCCATCCAGATACTCTCTCTCGCCATCTCCCACATCCCTAAATACTATGACGCATTGTTCTTCAGAGGTAAACTGCTGGCCAAACTTAAGAAGCATCACTAGGCCATAGAGGACTTTGACAGATGTGTGAAAATAGCTCCTTAAAAACTAATGTCTATCGTCTCCAAGGCCGACTGCCTCCGGTCTCTCCTGCAGGTCGAAGATGCAATCGAACACTATACCTATGCTCTCGAAAAGATGGACTTTCCCGACCCATCGATACTGCTGAAAAGAGCTTCCGCCTACATCGACATCCAGCTTCTCGAACAAGCGAAGGCAGACATTGATGAGGCTATGAGGATCGACCCCACGAACTCAGAGGCCTATTTGTTCAAAGGTTTGGTTTTCTACAAGTGCAAGAACTTTAACGATGCCATCCTAAGCTACGAACAAGCTATCAAGCACAATACTTCCAAAAAAGCAATCACCAAGGCACTCTACTAAATCTCCAAAATCAAGATCGAAATGCGGGATTTCTATGGTGCAAGCTATACTCTGGAGCGGTCGTAGTCCCTCGATGTGGATAGAAAGATCCTGGAAAAGATCAAGTTGTTTACGGATGGCGGGACATTCTTGATGAAAAAGAAGATCAGGAAAGGAGTTGAATTTCTCACAATTTTGATTAAGAAACAGAGTATCAACGAGTATATGAGGCCTTTGGTGTACTCATTCAGGTCCTACGGGTACTTCTGTGAGTATAAATTTACACACTCTCTGCACGATATTCAAAGCCTTGAACACATGGGCTACAGCCTGGACGAGGCTACCCTCTACAACAAGTATTTGCTAGAAGGAATAATCCACACCCAAAACAATAAATTTGACGAGGCTCTGACTAAGTTCAACGAAGCTGGCAAGATTCGTCCCCAGACTGCCGACAACTGGATCTATAAATGTCTCACCTTCGTCAGCATGTACAATCGATGTTCTTCCACGAAGGAGAGGAGCAATCGATACCTCGAGCAAGCACTTGCTATGATAACTGAAGCTCTGAGCAAGGAAGAGGCCAACTTCAACTGCTACTTCATCAAAGCCACGATAAACTTTACCCTCGGGCAGTGGCATGAGGCTCTGGCATAAATCGAAAAAGCTATTGACAAAAGTGATGACCATGTTATTAAGCATTTCTACTTGCGAGCGATGATTTATGCCAACATGGGCATGTACAAAGAGACATTGGGAGATTTCAGCAACTGCGTATCTCTTATGAAGGATATGAAGGAGAAATAGCTACAGTCGACCACAAACAAAGACCAAGAATAGGACCCAAACAAGGAGAGGGAAATACCTGAGGCGTATCTGAACAGGGCAAAGTGTTATTTAATGTTTGGAGAGAAGAAAAGGGCGTTCCAAGACCTCCAAAGCTATATTTCTTATAAACCATTGGACCCTGAAATCCACATTTTAGCAGGCCGGCTTCTTTTCTCGATTGGCGCTGAAGAAGACGCAGTCAAGGCTTATAGTCATTGTTCGAATATCGACAAGAACTGTAAATATTTTATTTAAAACCCTCTTCTCATATTTTTTCTTTATGGTAACTTCAAATTTTAATCCTTTTAGATGTGGTTCTTTTTGAGAGATCTAAATGCTATCTAAAGCTAAAAGAGCTGAATCTATGTCTTAAGGATATGCAAAAAATAGTAGACACAGGAGATGCTCAGATGGCTTTCGATTACTGCTGCCTCGACTCGCTCAGAGAAGCTAGCAAAAATACTCAAGAATCCTTCGAAAATGCTCTTAAAAAAATATAGTCTGTGGAGAAGACTGGGTCGAAAGAAGGCCATACTTTTACTAATGGGGACTTTCACTTCTACAAGGGCCTCTTTCACTTTTTCCTCAAACAATTCGAATAGTGTTTGGCTTGTTTCAATCTTTCACTATCTATTAAAAAACGAGCCCGAACGCTGGAAGACATTGATCCAGAGAACAAGAGCAACGAGGAAATCTACGAGAATCGGATTTACACAGAGTCAGAGATGTTATATAACATTGCGATAGCTAACTTAATGTCAGGGAGAATTGAAGAAGCAGCATCAGTCTTATTCAGATACCCGAAATTCAAATCAATCCTCACCGGCGTGTCGTCGGGCCCGAACAGCAGATAGCGAGTGAGTATTTCTATAGAAAGTTAGGAAGGTACGCAAAGCTAGATCACCCCATTTCCAATCAGCAACAGACTGTGCTCAATATTTTCACCTTTGACATTCAACGGATTGCCCGAAATATTCCGACTCTCGTTCTGTCTGCCGGCGGTTCAGACGCCAGATCCATAGCTGCAGATCTCATAATCCTTTATAGATAAGTTAAATGTGACATCTACTGAGGCGAGACCTGATGCTCCGTGGATCAAGAGAAATAGCTTCGGGGTTATATTCACGCAAGAAGTCATGGGATGCGACATCGATCTGAACACTGAGAAGGAGATTCACGTGGAAGGAGATCAGGAAATTGGAGACGATGACGAAGGAAGCCAACAGGAAAAGGACGAGGATAAGGGTAGAGAAAAGATTAGAGATTTCTTAATGCTCGATCCAGCGGTGGAGGCAAAACTGGCTCGTCTGAACTTGAATAAAAAGTGAGCCAAGGAAATAATATGTATAATATATTATCCGTAGACAAGTCACATATGATCATTATTTTTTATTTATAATAATATATTTTTTCACTCTATTTATTCTTTATTATTTTCACAATAAAAAAACAGCCAACAGCTAATATTTATTTGCCATTCGAACTAATAATAAACATTTTAATGTCTTTGCCAAGATCCGGTCAGACAGACAAGGTACGCACCATCCTGAAAACAATAATATAAGAAATCAAAGAAACCCACTCAAACGTCGTTGAAGGAACAATCACCAAGCACCTTAAAACTACAATACAAAATATAGAGACTAACCTCAATGAATTGCAAGATATCGTATCAAAGGATCAGACACTCACCGCTCTATACTGCAAAGCCAATACCGAACTGGAACTGCTCAAAGATATGGTCATCAAGTAAACTGCACGCACCCGCAATTCTCGCTACCACTCCAAACATTCACGAGGCCATCTCATCGACTCTAACGATAATAATGATAATTACTCTGAAGACTCCCCTTCGAATGTTCGAGCACTCAAATAGCTACTTCTTCAAAAATAACATGACTCTATTAAGTTGAAAGGATAGCTCAACCACTGCGAACATAGGCTGGTGATGGCTGAGGAAAGGTATAGCACTTCTGAAGCAGCCCTTAAATTAAGAATCGACGAGTTAACTAAAGAAAATAAGAAACTCTCCAAAAAAGTTGACAAGCTCGAGCAAGCCTCACTAAAGCATGCGAATTTGCTGGAGAGCTGCAAATCCCAGATCACATAGGCAGAAGAGTCTTTTACAGCTAAACGGTTATAGTTGGTTGAGTAAATCCGCGCCCTCCAAGAAGATGTGGCTGCACTGGAAGCCCAGAACAAGAGTCTGTCCCGTAAAAACATTGAGTTATAAAAATGGAGGGAAAACTATGAGGAACAAACGAATCAAATTCTAACAACCATATAATCAGAGATAAACCAGTTGAACGAACAGTTGGCTAAGGAAAGGGTACAGAAGTAGGAAAAAAGCGGGTTGGCTGAATTGTTAAGGAGTCAGATGGCTCAGACCAGTCTGAAGTTGAGGGATTCGGAGCAGGAGTTGCTGACCTTAAAGTAATAGAATAGTAATATGAAGGAAAAACTACGAGGCAAACTTCAATCTAGATGGGAAGGAGAGGTTGACAATGGAGCAGGTCAAGATGAGTCAGGTACGCTCCGAAAGCTCCAAAACATGTCGAAGCAGCAACACATGAAACTCAAGTGTTTGGATAATTTAAAAGAAGAGATTGATCGGTTTAAAAATAGGATTGACTGAAACAAATATATTAATATAAGTATACCCTGTATTTAGTTCTAATAAATTGATAAATATTTTTTATGCTATTGAAAAAGATTGATAATATCGCGAATGCAATGTTAATTAATATTTAGAACAAAAATACTAAGAAAATAAAAGAATATACAAAAAAGCGTAAAAAATATTTTTTGTTATTGAAGAATAATTGCATCGGTAATCATTATTAACTCATTTATTTTTTGTAATTTTATTATAGTATAGTATAATGCACCATTAAATAAGTCGATAGATCTAATATAAATCTCATTAAAAAAAAAATATATATATTGTGAATTATGGAATCCATGAAAACCTCAATCGCCTCCCCAAAAATACAATTCGATAAATTCCACGGTCTCCTTCACACGAAGTTACTCAAGAATTACATCATCGCCAACTTCAAAGCGAAGTTTGTCAGTATCCCGGCTGAGATGGATATTGAATTCGTGACTGACCGTAATAAAATCATTGCTTTTATGGTTACGAAGGGTGCCTGGTACAAACTTAGGGTGATTTCTTACGAATGGCTATCATGCACATTGAACCAAGAATCTGGTATTTATTATTTGACTGAAAGGTCGGTCAGCTAGAGCTCTGTTTAATTGGTTGAAGAGATCGACAAATATTTTAAAATTGAGACACTCACCGAAGACATTGCTCATAAAAAAGCTCAAATTAAGCAGGGATCAAAGGGTTCCATCGACATAGTCTCAGGGTCATGCAGCGACTAACGGGTTCAGAAATATGCTGGTATTCAATTCGACGTGTCCTCAGGTTTTTAGAATGTGAAGATATTGGTCAACCAGGTGCTCAATTTCGTAAACCAGGAACATTATGAACTTGACTTTCTAGTTGATATATTTGGTAGCGCTTACATTATCAGGGTTGGGGCCAAATAAAAACACTACCGTTTAGACATTTTCGCTGCCATTGATTATAATGTTATTCCTCTTGAAAAAAGTATCCTAAATTGTACCCTGTTGCAAATCATTGAAGAAAAAGAAGACCTGCTCTTTACAGACAAGGTCATTCATCAGATCAAAGCAATAATGAAGAAACATAACTTTAAGGAAAGCAGGCCTACCGCCTTTGACAACAATGAAAAACAGCTCAATATGTTTTACTAAGCCGTCATAACTGAGGATGTTGTGGTTAGGTCATCAATGTGCATAAAAAAAGGAATGATGGAAATGAACATCGTGAGACTGGTCAAAGAATAGAGAAAAAAACAGAATGTCAAACAGTTGGACCTTAAAGAAACTTCCTCCTTTCTGATTTTGGAATAAATTGTGGAGAACACAGTTCTAGCTGCGAGAAGTGATATTTTGCCCAAAGAAGAAAGAACGCATATACAAGCATAAACTTAATTCGAGGTGATCCCTACATTGGGAGAAATACGATAATAAATTGATGAATAAAACAACGGGAATTAGATCTAAGTAACTGAAATCTCCGATGAGGAGTGGAAAAACATGAACGGAAAATTAAAGAAGCCACATTTTGGTCTCTTAAGTGACCTTCAGGTAGAATATAATTCTGAAAATCCCCTAATGGGAGGAGGTATGGTAGCGAGCAGCGCTTGTAATCCTGAAGTGGAATTGGATTAGGTTACAATGGTCCCAATAAATGAATAATAACGAAATCATAAAAAATAAAGTGAACCATTTTCCGAGGATGATACATAGATCATTCTTCTAAAGTAATGCACAACATAAATCGCTAAAATGCGTGTCAGTCTGTGTTAATAAGAGAATGTTTCTCCGAAATCAACAAAGTGTACTCCTGAAGTAATTTGCTTCGAAGGACAGTAATAGCCGTAATAGTTGGATCAAGCTTGATAAACAAAAAAAAAAACAAGAATATTTTATTAGATGTCATAAAATCGATAAATTTGGTATGTTTGTTTTTTTATAATCCGAATATAAATACATATTATATTAAGTATGTCTACACACAAAAAACTATTTTTA
>JAHDVE020006887.1:0-86421 GCA_022606495.2 Halesus radiatus
TTTTTTTACATACGAATACAACTGGTTTACAATTAGATAAATTTGATATTTTAGAAATTATTTTAGTTTTAATAGTCAATGAAATATTATTAATAATCACTTTTTTTAAATAGCTATCCCTTAAATTTATTTTCACATTAATACCTATATTTACAATAATATTTTAATATTTCAACAAAAAAAATTTCATGTCGTGTTTTTTTCCTTGCTTATTTATGTGTAAAGAAAATATAAAAAATTCTATTATAAATTTATTATTTAATATTTTATTATAAATATTTATTTTTTTAATTAATTACTTACCTACTTTCATCACCTAATGGTAATTTTTGTTTGTTTGTAATTTTTCTATTCTTATATTAGTATTTTTTATATGCTTATTATTTGTGTATTCTTGTCATTATTTCTCAGTATGCTATGTATCCCGATGAGGGAGGCTACGTTGAAACATGTTTATATTTATATATTTAACAGAGGTTTACACAAAATATTTCCTATTAATAAATTAATTAAAAATTGCTTCGTATTCACCACATTATTAATATATACATATTAACATGTTTCGAAAGCGAAGCTTTCCTCATTAGAAATATGTAGAATACTAGAAAATAATAATGTTAAGTATAGACAAATTATAAAAATAAACAAAAATTGATTAAAGTAGGTAAGTAAATAATCGGAAATCTTAATAAAAGAATTATTAAAATACTTTGAATGACAAATTTATATTAGAAAAAAAAAAAATTATATTTATGTGAAAATAAATTCATGGGATAGCTAATTAAAAAAAATATATTTGATTACTATTTATATTTAATAACTTTTAACACATTTTGTGATTTCTAGCATTTCAAATTTGTCTAATTGTAAACCGGATATTTTTGTTTTTTTTTTTTTTTAATTTTATTTATATATAAAAAATTATGTTTCCAAAACCCGAAATATTTCCTATTCAATAAATTAAACAGTAAGAATTAATTAAACACTTTTCAAGAAGTTGATCTGCCATTGAATTTCTTTTTACAAACTAACCTAATTTGGAGATCAATTGGGTATAGTTTTTATTGAACACTTTCCTATGTTGTGTCTGTTACTCTGTTCATTATAACAAAATGTGCAAAGGGCGTTGAATAGTTATCTTGACTTGAGAATTTATGGATGCGAGTAAAACAAACTATTATAGTGATACATAAAAACTTTTTAATAGTCTTGAGACATATCGTCCTTACTGCGTTGATTAAATCTGACACTTTATAGCTGCTATTATGTTTCCTTAAATATACTCATAGTCGTACGTCAAAGAGTATGTTTAGTTTAATCATTGTAGTGTGTGTAACATTTTTATTCTAAAAAATTGAATTATACCTAAAGAAAACAAAACCTTCGATGTGTGGTATTCCAAAGTAAACAAATTGACTAACTAACCTTCACACCGTTCATTCGCAGCGGTAAGCAGAGAGGTGGAATAAGGAACTCCAGTGAAAAGTATAATTACTTAAAAAATATATATTCTTACAGATCAGAAAACACCGATTCTGAATAAATAACTTTTATTACATTTATACGCATTTATAATCAAAACATCGTGTTATGTTGGTACCATTGTTATTAGAACATGTGACGTCACGTGCGCATTCTGTTTTTGTATTAGAATGGACATTTTTATTTTTAGCTTTTGTTTTGTATTTTAATTATGTATTTTTTAGTTTTTTGAAATGTCAACTTAATTTGGGTGACTTTAAGCTCTACAATTGTTGTTCAATATAAAAAAAAATATATATTATTAGTGAAATAAATAAGAGTATTCATCAGCAAACCAATTATCAATACGGAAATTATGATAATATTAATGCTCAATACTATTATTATTCTTTGAGTTAAAGTTTTCAAAAAGGTACGTAATTTTACTACTTATGTTTAGTTATGGTTTACTATAAAGAGAATATAACATTATGTGTGGTAAAGCTTACCCTTGTTTCTAAATTTGATATTCTTACCTAAAAACTGATCAAAACCGACCGTCCATAGATTTGGAGCGTTTTGGCGGACTTTGAAAAATTAAAACTTTGAAAATTAATTTAAATATGAATACTCACTTTAGAAAAAAAAACTAAATATACTGGTATTTAAGTTTGAATGTCATGCGGATAAAAAAATTAAACAAATAATTTAAAAAAAAAATGGGCTGGATTTCCATATTGCACACAACTCTGTAAGGACGCTCCCCTGTTGCATTCGCATTAATAAATCGTTTGATGTGTACTCTCCTCTTATTCTCCGGACATGACCCCACTAGAGATATCTGATTCACTCGATCGTCTTATGTCTTCATCAGGCGTGTTCAACTTATTTCACTACTCGCTTTTGCGTCACATACCCATTCCCCTGAGAAAAAAGTGAAAATAAATTTGAATGAAAGAATTTTTTTGTTTTAAACACTTTATTTTAATTATATCAATTATTAAGTGACGGAATTCCACGATCTGGTTCGTAATTAAATTTATACATTTACATAGAAATATTATTAATTAGAACGAAACAATACTCAATAGGCGTTTCTGCAGACAGATGGTGAGGATAGGAACAACCGTTCTCGACGAGCCCAAAAACTAAAGTGAAATTCTTAATTCGCTCGCTCGAGCCGAGCCCCCCGGGCTCCTCCAACCCCGCCCCGACAGAATGAAAACCATTTCGCAAGGCACAAGACGCCAACAACAAAAAAAATAGTTCTTGCTTTTAAGTAATACCGGGGTAACTTGTTATACGTTCTTGTTATGGACCTGCTTCATAATACAATGCATTATCGACCGATTTCGGTCGAACTCAACCTTCATCAGGAACGTACACATATAAACTAAATTAACATATAGAGATATATCATAATGAATACAGTGAAAGTAGGGGAAATGGGAGTAATGTGGAAATAACGAGTAAGATTCTTGAGAAATATTTTTGCTTTAAGTTTTATACATATATTTTTATATTATATCGCTGCAGAAAAGCAATAGTTCTGTAACCAAGGCTACCAACAAATGCTCTATATACACAATTCCACAGGGTGTTTTTTTTCCTCTATCTATCTGGGCCACGTAACTATACAATGAAAAATAAAACATGTACGACGTTGGAAAAAAAATCTTAGTTTTGTCAATATTACGTTTTTTAATTTATATGTAAGCCTCAAAATCCTACGTTTTTTTACATGGCCTTGGGTTTTACAGCAATATTGCTTTCCTGCGACGGTATAGATATATTTACATACTCGTATATATGTATATTATAACCTGAACTGTAAATTTAGGATAAAGTTTTGAATAACAAGCTCCCGTTAAACAAACTACAAAAAAGTAGTTGCATTATGTTTTTTGTGATAAATCTTAAATTAATGAAAATAAAAAACAAATACGTATATTCATTTTGTTAATTCAGAAAATATAAAGTTTTATTAGGTGTCAGACATATGAACAATTTAATATACAATCTGAAATATTACAGACTTTTGAGGAATTATTTCTTCCGTTTTCTAGAACCCACATATTATCTAACGGTACAATTTTCCCTCACTGGCTTAACTTGTCACATCTTTTAAAAACCGCCGAGATAATCCAGTTAAGTAGATATTGTGACAGTTAGCACTCTTTTATATCCTTTCCTCTTCATTCGAGGACACAAGGACCTTTAATCCCGCCTGGGCACTCACAGGGCTGAGGACTATCCAGAGGTCAAATTTGTGTGTTTTTGGGGTCTACTTCTGTCCGCACTCAATTGCCTACGTAATCTGGACAAATAGAACCGTAAAAGGAACACACATTTTGACAATATAATTACTGGGAGATTTATAACCTAGAAAAATGTAGAAAGAAAGGAAACATTACCGCCAGCGTATCTGTCCGCTGATGACTCTGAGCTTAAGGATTTAGGCTTCGATTACATCCACTATAAAGATATATCTTGAATTAAATTCAATACACAGGCACTGGCAATCTCGATTCTAGAGAATAAGGAACTCCAATCCAAAGTTATATACCAGTAAGTTTCGGTTTTTTTATCTAAAGGTAATTTTCATAGTTAAAACAATTTTCAAAGTATCAATTTTTCAAAGCCCGCCAAAACACTGCAAATCTATGGCCGGTCAGTTTTGAGGTTAGAATGTCAAATGTCAAAACGAGGATGAGCTTTAGCGTACATAATTTTATGTTCTATTCATAGTAAACCATAATTAAATATAAGTGATAAATAAATTAATGAAAAATTACTTTATATTCACAACTTTATTAATAACGTCTATCAACATGTTTCGAAAGCGACGCTTTCTTCATCAAGAATATTCATCAATTTGAAGAAAGCATCATTTTCACTGGACGCTTTCTTCATCAAGAATATATAGAGTTCATCAATTAGAAGAACGCATCACTTTCACTGGACGCTTTCTTCGTCAAGAATATATAGAATTCATCAATTTGAAGAAAGCATCACTTTCACTGGACGCTTTCTTCGTCAAGAATATATAGAATTCATCAATTTGAAGAAAGCATCACTTTCACTGGACGCTTTCTTCATCAAGAATATATAGAATTCATCACTTTCACTGGACGCTTTCTTCGTCAAGAATATATAGAATTCATCAATTTGAAGAAAGCATCGCTTTCACTGGACGCTTTCTTCGTCAAGAATATATAGAATTCATCAATTTGAAGAAAGCATCACTTTCACTGGACGCTTTCTTCGTCAAGAATATATAGAATTCATCAATTTGAAGAAAGCATCACTTTCACTGGAGTTCGTCATTGTGATTTTGAGACTGTAAGGTTTCATGAGCTTTACACAATGGTTTTATAATAGTTTAAAAAAATAATAAATAATGATTGCTGTTTGTAAAAGTTACGACTATAGAACCTAAAACATAATTCCAGTATTTTTAATTAAAGTTTTTATGTATACATAAATTAAAGCGGGATAACTGTTTCACCCACAAACCTAACATGTTAAAATAAAATAAATTAGAATTTATACAATATGCGTTATTTTGTCAAAAATACACAAATCTTGAGGTGAAAAGTACACAAATCATGAATAAAGAAATTAGTACAATAATGATAATAGTACAACGAAATAGCGGGAAACTTATTCGCAGTTGAAGAGAACAGTTCACTATCAGCTACATTATCTAACAGCAAAGGCATTACCTGTAAGTAGTTCCAAATACCAGAACAGTCCCCATATGCAAGCCAAAGAAACATGACTCTGATAATCTTCTTGCAATCTTCAATTCAGATTCCATTTACTACCTTATTTACTCCTCCGCATATATCCACGAGTGTGGAGGTAGTTTTGGGGCTGTGAAAATATAGTGGTAGGGGGAAATAACCGTCCAGGGGTCGCCAACGCGACCCTCGAGGGTTGAATCAACCCCTGCACGTGTCAGATAATGTTCTAAGGGAATGTAAATCGGGTGGAGATACATTTGTTTACTTTTCGCGGAGTGCCAGTTTCATGAGGTGGAGTGAATAGACACACAGATAGCATTGGGGGATAAGATTGCAACGAAATGTGGTGTTTGATTTTTTTAAACTCTTGCGTTAGACAGAGTAAAAACTGCTTTAAAATACCCATTTTTTTAATGTTCCGACGAATGTTAATGTTTCTAATACTGCATAAGAGCAATAAGAGATCCAACTGCACGGAACTACGAAGACTATGAGTGTAAACTTGAGTAATTGTTTTATATCTGAAGGCATAAAGGGGTGGAAAGAGTCTGATTTACCATATGACGTCAAGTAATTTTGCTATACGTTTGATGATATTTCACCGGGCCTACTGGAAGCATCTCCCACTGCAGGGAGGTACAATCTATTAATGTTATTTTCTTTTCCGTAGTCTGGTTTTAGGAGTTTATGAGCTCATGGCCTGCGTTGCGTAATGATTAGCAAATCGTTACATTTTACATGATATTGGCCATCTTATGTTCTTCCTCTCAACCCAAACTGTCTCTCTCTATCATATTTATTTATTTTGTTATTGTGAACACAAGAAAGAATATGGGGTCCCAGGCCCAGTTACAATGAGGGAATTCTTACGTATAATTTTTTTAATCTAAACATACCTGTTATTTTATTACCTTTTAATACTAGGAGGAGTCCGGCCTATCTTCCTGCGAAATTTATTATTTTATTTTATCTGCCGAACTCCGTCAAAAGTAACCTAAATATTTGATAACCAGTTATTAACCTAAGGTCTTGGCTCCGATTAAAACCCGAGGGGCTCGGATTGGCCAGAGCGCCGACCAATCGAATACATCCGGCGCCTTATTAGCCGAGGGGAAATGAGGACAGGGCTTCGTAAATACTGAGCGGGGTGTATCTATTTATCTTTTTACATTAGCGCTCCGGTTTGACCACAACATTAAGAGAGCTTGTGATGAGAGGAGCGCGGGAACCTTCACACCACCCGTTCTGTATAGATATCAACTCTGTTCTGATAGTCGTCCTTAAGCTTTGCAGATTCCGATGTAGGTTTATTTCTCTCTTGTAAAACGTTCTTACGTATTTCTATTGTATCTGTATATTTCAAACCTGTACATTTATTTGTTATTTTGTATTGTTCATATATTTTTTTATATTTTTTACATTTTTATTTACACATTTGCCTTGAAAACTTTGTTAAACTTAATATACTCGACAAAATATGCACTAAAATCTTTAGAATATATGGCTTATATACAATAAAATAATTTACCCAACGATATTAAAAATACAAGCCAATGTGAAAGGTCTCAAAGTAAGATGCTCAAACTCTATTATTTGAAAGACTACCTTAAGGATTAATGCTGTGATATGTCGGTGTAATAAGTATAAATATATATTGTACGAGTGATATGTTTCTTTATAATAAGTGTCTCTGTACACTTATATTATAATGTACCAGTGATATGTCATTAAAATTGCAAATTATGTGTTGTAAATGTTGTGAATTTTAATTATGTATCTTATTATAAAAGGAGGATAATGAAACCCCAAGTTGGACGACAGTATTATAAAAAGAAGTTTAGGGAGATGGGAAGGAGGAAGGTTAGGTTTCAGGGGGATGTTATGGGATACAATTATATCGGCAGGACTTACCCTGGAGATGGCCTCTTAGATGAGTAGTCTGGTCCAGATATTGGTTAGCTCAGATCGGCAGTGGCAATAGGTTCTCCTCGTTCAGGGTCGTGAATCAACCGCAGTCTTATAATTGGGTTGAGGCAGTCTCTAATTTTACGTTAAATGAGGCGAGTAAAGTGCTTTCAATCTAAGAGTTTATTGTAAGAGTCGAACAAACATAGTAGGTTAGGAACAATCGAGTAGTTACTAGAAAAGTCCTATTCTAGACATGATTCTAACGTAAAATTCTCTATTTTTGATTTAAATCTCTAATCGGGAATTGCAATTATGACAAAGGCTAGTACAACACATTAAAGGGAGATGCAGATGCACTGGGCGCGTTCTCTTTTCAGAGACGCTGTTGACTGTTTAATGCCCGGACGGGAAGTGAAGGTGGAAGGGCAGTAGTGGCTGCCGCCAAGCCGCAGTTGGCGCTGGCGTCGCTTCCTCTTCCTTCGTTATCGGACAGTACAAATGTATGCTCTGATTGGTTTATTTGGGCGCTAAAATCAAATGATTGGTTAGTTATGGCGGGAAATGTTGCAATTGCTTGCCCAGCTTATTTGTTAAGACGAGTAGCTAGAACTCAACTCAGGGCTATCCTTTCGTTACGTAACAATCTTATAATATTAAGTACGTTTGTTTCTAAAAACTGTACTGCAGGTTCTGCATGTGATCCGATAATGAGTTTCTTAACTCTTGGGAATACAATGCATAATGTATTCTATACTTTTTTAAGAAAATTAGAAAAAGATGTATTATCTAGCAAAAATTAAGAGTCCTAAAACGAGTTGATTTGATAACTCCTGAGAATGCAACATTGGTTTATGTCTTTAAATAAATAAAAAATAATAAGTAAAGAGTTTATCTCTCTGTCGCGATTAGCTGTAAACACTTCTACAAACCCACGTTAATCCGCGGTGGTTTATAAATAAATTTAATGAACTAGGTTAGTCGAGAGGAAAATTCGTTCAATTAGAGCTTCAAAGCAATTCGTGTTCATTAACATTTATTTTCATAATTCATAAATATCATTTCGTTAAAATAATTATAAATTCTCAATAAATTTTAAATGGCTTCCGCAAAATCATTTTCGCTTACAGCCTCACAATATAGATTTAAACAAATCGAGAAGGTTCCAAAAATCAATTAATATGTACAAGATCGTTTGATTCGAAAGCGAACTAGTTATAATCAAAACAAATAATATAGTTTTGGATGATGAAGCCATTATTTCTTCGATACGATGCTCACTTTAAAAATTCGCTGTTTCTCCCGTGCTACAATTAAGGATGGTTCGGTGAGGAATCGACATAAATCAGGTGCAGCAAAAATGCAGAAAATGTTTCCCAACATTTCCTCCATCGACTCCTTGACAGGTCTGAAGCGATTTGTAGCCGCCAGTAAATTGTCGGTATTGTAGATTTCTGTTTTTACATTTACCGCTGAATGTTATCGGATCTATCAAATTCAAAATCGAAAAATATCCAGTCAATCAAGTAAAGAAACGTGAAACGTGAAAACGTGAAAACGTGAAACAAACAAGGTGAAGGTTTTAGGTTCACCCCCACATCAAGCGTAACATTCATTCTAGATTATTTATTGCTGCCCGAATTGTCCGGAGATGATGTCGAATTCCGGCAAATGTACCGAATGTCTAAAAAAACATTCAAAGAACTGGTCCAGCACGTTACTCCATATATAAGAAGTCCTCATATTGCACACCAAACTTTCTCCGTTATCCCCTTTACTGCATAATCTGGTAATTTATAGTTATAAAATCGTGCATATTTCTCTACCTCCGTTATTAGCCGAAAATTCATATCCCGCTCCATGTTTGAACTTAAAGGATGAATGGTACGTAAATGATCGAAACGCAGTACAAAGAATTACTGGATGAGTGTTTACCGAGAAGCTACTGAATTCTTGTCCCGCTTGTGGTATAACAGAAGTACGTCACATCGCTCCCGCTTCCCCCCGAGTCGTGAGCCAGCGCCTATTGAAATGTATGACGCAGTGCCCTGTCGGTATCACGCATGCGGTTTATGTCGATTCCTTACCGGACCGTCAGAGAGTGGCCTAGTAAAAAAAATGCTTGTATCTTTGTCTTTTATTAGTGATATTAATTATATCAAAGCGAAGAATTAACAGAATGTTTTCTCCGAGCTAAAAATATTTTTGTAATAAATGTTATACCCCAACCAAATAATCTTCTGGGCTTTCTATTCCACATTTATAATTCGGAATTCCCTATTATAAAGTCTTCTGGAGGTTGTTTTAATGGATTATCCCCTTATGTATGCCTAAGCGATACATTTACTAATAAAATGTATATAATTTTTTGAAGAGTATTAGTAATGACACGGATGTGTCGAAATCAGTAGCACAGTAATAAAATTTAGTTACAAAAGTACATAGTGGATAATACTTAGATAAAATCCGGTTTTCACATAAAATATAAAATGGGTTCCCAAGTGGATTATTACTTATTTTGAAAAACACATGAATTTTAAACTTAGTACAAGACGTGTAATACATATTTCTACAAATGTTAATAATTTTATGATTTCTGCAAAAAAATGGTATTCACTTCAATTTATTTACTTCTTACTTGACATTATTACTTTTTAGTATCCTATATATTCCTGGTGAAGAAAGCACCGATTTCGAAACGTGTAGATAGATATCTGTGCATATTAATAAAGTGGTAAATAAAAAAATAATTTTATATTGATTTGTTAATATTGTTGTTGTGTGTTGTCGGACAATTCCAACATTTTATTTATTTATTTAAAGAAAAAAGAAATTTAATAATGTTATTATTAATCTCTGCAACGATTTCAGTTTTTTTTTCATTATTATGAAAGTTGTTTCGGCCATTTTTAGAGCCATTTTCAAACTGTCTCATTAAAGAAAAAACTTTTCTCAGTTTGAAAATGGCTAACTAACCAATTAATTAATCATTACGCCGTTTCTCCGCAGAGGTAGGCAGAGAGGACGGACAGCCAAACAACATACACTTCTTGCTTTATTCACATTCATACATCGTCTCATACATTCTCTTCTATTATTCCGACTTCTAACATGGCCCGACTCAAGTATTAATTAACTTGATCGTGCCATGTCTTCTTCGGGCGTCCCCGGCTTCTTCTTCCATTCACATTCGCGTCATATATTCTCCTTACACTCCTTTCTTCGTTCATTTGCTCTATATGCCTCAATCATCTAAGCGTCCTTTTCTTCATCGTGCTCATTACGCGTACATCAGCCTTGCATACTTTATGAATCTCAACATTTTTCACACGATCATACATGGTTTTACCACACATTCGTCTCAGAGATTTCATTTCTGGAGCATTCAGTCTACATTCATCCTTCCTCTGCCATTTCCATGCTTCACTACCATACATCAGAGTTGGTATCAGCACTTCATTGTGGACTGCTAGTTTCGCTTCTTTGGACAACTCTTTGTTTACGTCAACCGCGTTCAGTCATCCGTTAATGGAGTTTTCTGCATTCACCCTTCTTTCAATATCACTGTAAGCCTTTCCATCTCTCGTAAACATACTTCCCAAATACACAAACTCATCAACCTGGTCCAAGTATTCATCATTCATAACTATATTACAGTGTTTCGTACTCTCTCCTTCAAACACCGTGACTTTAGACTCTATTCATCATTAGCTCATTCTCCATACATACTTCGTTCATCCTGGATACGACGGATACTAGATCTTCTATACTGTTAGCAATCAGTACCGCATCATCGGCATGTAACAGGCAACATATTTGTAGATTGCTCATTTTCGCGCCCAAGCCCACCTCTTTCAATTTTTGCATACAATTAACCATCTAATCTTCTAATAAATGAAACATCAATACGAAAGGAGGCTATGATAGCAACTGTAAAAATCATTTCATCTCTAAGCTTACATTTTCTAATAAAACTGTGTTCATCTGAAGCGACATGCCAGGTAAGTACGTTTTTCTGTATCATAATTAGATACAGAATAGGAAGTAATATTTGTACAGCGCCCTTGATGTAATTTTTCTCAAAACGGCGCTATAAACATCATCCAATTATTATTATTATAGTAACATAATGTACGTTTTCCACAGTTCATATTCTTAAGTTCTCTGATACACTCAAATTCCGATCCCAAAGTTTAGTAGTTAGGCTGTCTCACGAACTGCTGAATCTATCGGTCAATTAATAATAATTATTAGTTGTTGTTATTGCATAACTTGTTGGCTCGGTTGGTCCAATAGTCGATAGATGGCGCAATCTGTCTACAAATTTAACAACTATCGAAGTTTCAACAAGCTTTAACTAGTTTATTATGACTGGTACTAGGTGCCAGGCCAACGTGGCAGTATTTACTCTTCTGGCATTGAGAATTAATTTCGTAGAATTTTCCTGTTCCCGACCAATCTTTGAATTAAATACTTATCGTACTATTAATATTACTGAATAATAAACTATTATACCGTTCCCGTAGTAGTAGTGGACGAACACGATGGTCACCATCACAATATTTTTGATTTTTTATATAGATGCTGAAAAAATGTACGTGTTTGATTGATTACCTTACGACGGCCTCCGTGATCCACTGACTACGATCCTAATCCACGAGGCCGAGGGTTCAAATCCCGACCTGCGCAAGTATTTTTATTTAAAAAAATTGTGTTAATTCACAATTTTTTTTTATTTTAAATTACATATAGTTGTAGATACTTTCAGTAATGTCCTGGTGAAAGACCACCACTCAGAATCGATACGTTGCTTGAAATGGCTTTAGCCGTGTTTGGTGACCAGATATAAATAGACAGGTACTTCTCCACCTTCATCTACCCCATCTATTTTCCATCCCCATTACCTTCAGACTCGATGTTACCCCGATTGGGGATGCCATAGTCTCACTGGCTTCGAACGGTTGGGAGCAGTGGAGGCTCTTTCCAGTTTGCCACCCTTTAAGTATATTATAAATACATGATGTAAAGTGAGATCCGGTCTCTTTCTAAAACACATGTCTGACCTTAAGCGAAAAGGAGATAGAATGGATATTATGAGGACCGTCATTCGGTTACCAATACGGAACAGATAGAATTGGAAGGTTAATAAATTACTTAAGAGGAACGGCAGCGTTACCTGTTTCTTACATAACCTAATTTTGAATATGGGGTCAAAATACCCACCAAAACTGAATAACCTTCTTTTTAAAATAAAGGTTTAAAAATATCTAGTACGGATGAGAAGTATTTTATTTATTTTTGTTTTAAATTATGAAGATACTTCAGGATTTTAGAGGCAATTGAAAAATCAGGATTTTAGAGGAAATTTAAAAAATTATTTGAGGGTTAATTGTATTTTAAATATATATGTATCATAATTGACATGTAAATATGATTACGTAAATAAATAAATAAAAACAAAACATTTGAAAAAATGCCTCTTTTCGGGTCGATATTTTAAATTATGTACGGCGAATTTGTGTTCCAACGAATATTGGTCGTTTTTAATCTAATTTAAATTCCACCATAATGGTTATTTTATTTTTATCCTTATTTTTTTTTTATTTTATATATATATATCACATTTTCAAAGAAAACGGGGTAAACTTTTTTTTTTAAATAACCGTTACCCCTCTAAAATCGCGAAAAATCAATTCCTTTAATCGCCTATATTCCATGATATAAAACAAAAATAAATAAATTAGTATATTTTATTTATTATTACTATATTTTATTTTAATAAATTACTATAATTTCTAAATTCTCGTGGTTATAAACGAAGTTGATGCTTTATTTTTATTAAATAAATTAATTCCAATCCGAAATAGATATTTACTATATTTTTGACAAAAAAAAAGATCAGTAGGTTTAGTTGAGTATTTTGGCTTCAAATCCAAAAATTTAATTTTGTATGAAACAGGCCGTGCAGCTGTTCCCAAACACTGTTTTTAGAATGAGTTTCTTCATTTGTTATTTTCTCTCTAGCTGTACGGCATGGAACTATGCTTTCCTAAGGATAATAAAAAAATCTGATGTAAATAACGTGACGTCTTGCCTGATTTTAAGTCCATATGCTCAAAATAAAGGTAGTTATATTGACTTGGAATCTCCAAAAAGCTGTGAGAGTTACATGACGTTAGAGCTTACCGTTCGATTCAACTGAAATTAGTAGTTTTTAGTTTTCATTATTATTTTCCTATTTATGGACTTTTCCCGATATGCCACATCCGCGCAAACATCATTACAGAATGGCCCGAACTTTCCCAGCGGATATTGGATAAAATGCTTTCAAACAAACTTCCATTCGTTTTAAATCTCTTCTCCAATGTACCTATTGTTTATGAACCGAGATCATACATTTGAACTTCCCTGAAAGTTGGTAATGACTTTTGATAAATATCTTAGAACTTAAGATTCATTCGTTCGGATATCTCTATAGTTCGGTGAGCCTTGAGTATTTAAAACAGGTTAGGTAAAGCTTGTTTGAACTTTACACGCAAGTTTATTTTACTTGCACCCTTTTTTTGATAAAATAAGTTCTGATGAAGATGCCACCTTTCAAATTCAAATTTTGGTGTGTTAAATAATTTGGAAAGCTGATTTACTACGTGAAAATTTTATAACTTTACATTAATGAGACTGATAATTGGGGTATGTTGCAAGGCTGAAGGGAGTGTCATATGAATTCATTCACAAAATCATCATTCATGAACAAAAAGTAAAATGCGTCGCAGGCAAAAATTTTGCTCATTTTCCATGTCTGGTCCACGATTTCTGTCCTTCCAATTCTCTCTTTATTTTTTTAATATACTCTTTTATCACTTTTTCCTGAAACGGACACCGGCCGGACCCCTTATGCACACGCCAATAAGGCACGCATTGCCGACTATTAATATCTCCGTCTCCTCAACCAAGCAGCACGCTTCCGGTCTTCTGGAGTCTGTCTTTATCCCTAAGGTCTTCAGGTGTTTCTCACCCCATCTCCCGGATACACTTTTCTTAAGGGATCCACTGCGTGGCTGGTGCAATGCTTCACTGGGAAGAGTGTCGGAAGCAGGAAACCGCTCTGCACTGCTCTGGAAGGACTGCCCTGGTTTTGTGGATGTAGTCCGTGCTGAATAAAATTTGTCTTTGTGTTATGTATTTATTATTAGGTTTATTGGTGCACCTGTTTTTTGTGTTTATTGATGCGCTCCCGCATTCGATGTTGGATTATTCCGGATATCGATAGAAGGAACCGTCAAGAGCCAAATTTGTCGTCGTACGTATCTGTACTAATCAATTTGATAGGTATTTGTGACTAACCTCTTTCTATGCAAAAGCTGTGCAGAAAATTTGGAGCCTTTTAAAAAACTTAACATGCACTCTGAAGGAGTAAGCATAAATTACTTATACAAGGGTGGAAAAGTGGTAGGTAACCTAAACTTATCCACGGTAATACCGATAAATGCTGTCGACTTTTCATTCGAAAATCAGTTTTTTTTTTATTTATTTAATTTTGCCACGAAATCTTTTAGTATTATTAAAACGAAAACCTTTTTCAAACTTCGACACCATAGATAAACTCGCTAAAACGCACTAAGTCTATGGCTTGTTGGGTGTGACGTCACACGAGCCAGTCGGATAAGCGGTTCAATAGGCAGTAATCGATATTGTATGAATTTCATACAAAACTTCGAGAACTTTATACTCAAATTTAACTGCTTTTCATTGAAAGAAACATTGTAAAATATCAGATTCTCGTTACTATTGTAGGTGAATTGTACCTAAATGTAAAAATACATTCATATCCGCAACTAATTAACATTTTATCAGCGTTCAAAGAAAGTCCATAGCCCACTTTATAATAACTAGCTTAAAATCAGAATCGCTGCGTTAATGGCCTCCTCATTTTTCTGCGCATGCGCAGAAAACAGACGCATGCGCATTGCGCATCTGCGGACTTCAACAATCCGTGACAGCAGTAGACAGATATTAACTTGAATGTGTTGGATAAATTGAATAAGTTTGAAATATTGGTGTAACTTCAATGGCTTGAAATAAAAATAAATATATTATGCATTGTAAGAAATAACAGGTTATCATTAGAAATCCCCCGCTTCCAGAATAACTGAAGAAATAATCACCAAAGTGCCAATGACATTGTTGTTGGAAGGGGTATAGAGTATTATTACGTATACAAACAAATACGTTAAAATTGTTACGAATTTTCGAGCAAATACTCTCAACTAGTCGCAATAAACAAACATAATGATTTTTCGATCGAAATGAAACTATAAACAGCGAAATTATAAGCTAAAAACATGATAAACAGCGGAAAACATCTTATCTGGTTAGAGTTGGGCTCAAAAACGGCATGTGTGACGTCAGAAGCAGTGGTACCAACAGAACATGATGTTTTGATGGTACCGTTTTTAATTCACTTTTATATAACGATTTATAAAATCTACGTATAATTATATACAATAAAAGTTATATATTCAGAATCGGCATTTGCTGATCTATACGAATATATATTTTTAAAGCCATTTTAGGCGACGTTTGTAGCAAAAACCCTTGTTATCAAATTAAACTATAACTCCCATAATGCACTGTGCTTGAGTCTGTACCAATAAAAGGGAATAAGTATCACTGTAAATACTATATAGTTTTTTTTTCGGATGCGCCACTGATGGCGTGTTATATTGCAAGTAACCATTTAATTGTATGTACCTTATAATTATCAATATTACCTAAGGAGATGATTTGTATAGCGCCGTTTTCATGAATAAATAATTGCGGGGACTCTGAAAAAATATAATGCAATCCGTGGTATCACTACCCCGGTCCGGGTATTTTTTAATTTTTTATTAGAAACAAAAACAAAATATTTTCATAAAAGCTTCGTACGTCATATATCATATATATACAATCGACTTGTAAATACCTCTAATAAATATGTTTACAACACGTGTGGTGTACGCAATAAAGTTTATGTATTATTTAGTTACAAATAACAATGTTTATTTCCCATATCACTGAAACTCGGCTCGTGTAAAAGCACGATAGTGCAATAACGATATTATTTGTGTAAAAAATAAAACAATAACTTTGTTTACATCACTTTTATTCGTCATATACTTTTTCCAACTGGGTTTCGCTACTACCGTAGCTTCGTCAGGGCAGTACCATATAATACTAAACAATGAACTAAGATACACATGTGTTATGGATTGATAAAAGCGGGCGAGTGGAGGGCCGAAGGTGGGAGATCAGCAGATACCTGGCAGGGAAGGGCGTGTACTTTGTTTATTGGGAATAATTTAAGGGGAACGGCTGCGGTGCCTGTTTCATACAAAACCGAATTTTGGATTGGAAGCCAAAATACCCATCCAAACTGAATGATCTATTTTTTTAAATTAAAGGTTTAGTAAATATCTAGTACGGATGAAGTATTTTATTTTCTTTTGTTTTACCTTTTGAAATATCAGCCATAAAATTAATTGATTTTTCGCTATTTTAGAGGCATCTTTAACCATTATTTAGGGGCTAACGGTGATTTAAAAAAAAATTTTACCCATCTGCTTTGAAAATATAATGAAACATAAAATAATTTTTATTTTTAAAATAAGCATTATGGTGTACTTTAAATTAAATAAAAATCTACCTATTTACGGTGAAACACAAATTTTCCAAATAGAATTTAAAATATGGACCCGAAAAAACCTTTTTTTTATGTTTTATTTTTATATTTTTATTTGTGTAATCATACTTACATAGCAAATGTGATATATTTTTTTTATAAAAGTACTATAAAGCCGCAAATAATTTTCTAAGCTGCCTCTAAAATGATTAAAATTGATTTTTTTTTCACGGCACATACTTAAATAATTAAAACAAAAATAAATAAAATACTTCTCATCCGTACTAGATATTTACTAAACCTTTAATTAAAAAAGTAGATCATTCCGTTTGGATGGGTATTTTGGCCTCCAATTCAAATTTCAGTTTTATATGGAACAGGCACCGCAGCCGTTCCCCTTAAGAATTAGACTTTTATTTAAATTTATTTGGTTATTAATGAGTCTAGTATTAGTATTTTAGGCTTTCCTTATTTCTAATGCTTCTAAATTATCAAGTCGAATTCCTGCTCCATTTTTATGCAGTAAACTAGTGCCTGTATTTTTATTGAATGTATCTTCTGTTTCTAAGAGGTGGTTGGCAAATTCTGAAAATCCATTATTATTGAAACATTTTAGGTGTTCTTTTACCCGGATATTAACATTACGCGACGTTTTGCCTTCATAAAATGCCGGGCGGTGTTGCATTGAAGTGAATAAGTGCCCGAGTAGCCTAAACTGTCTTCTTTATCTTTACCATTGATTAATAATTTACCTATATTATTTTCTGTGTAAAATGCTGGTTTAATATCTGATACGCCATTGACACGGTTGATTATTATTAGGGGGGTACTGTTGAATAAATACTTATTTGACGACATTCTTTTAAGTTTTTTTTATTTAGGATGTTATTGACTAAGTTTTCCTGATAATCGTTATTTATTGCGATTTTTTTAATTATGGATAGTGAAAAGTTATCATTTGATAACGGGACCGTAACCAACCGGTGGATCATCGAGTGGAAAGCGGAATGTTTGTGGGAGGTAGGGTGATTAGAGGTGTTGTGGATGGTTATGTCTGCTGTAAAAGTGGGTTTACGGTAAATTTTAAAGTCTATTTTATTGTTTATAACTGTTGCAATTGTGTTCGGGTAGAACTTTGCGATCATCATAAGGATAGCAGCCAATAATATGGGATTTAAAAATGGAGTATAATATTAACAAGTCTTGAACTTGAAGTATGATATCGGTGTAGATGTCGTAAATTGAACTGGTCTCATTAGCTATGTTGGTTAAGCGGTTACCCCGGATAGGTAAAGGTCCTGGGTTCGAGTCCCAGATGCGACTAAAATCTTTTTTATTTTTTGTTGTTTTTTCGGTTTCGTGGTTCATTTGGGATGTGTTAATATTATCTTATTCAATGATTAAATATTATAATGAGGTTTACAAACTTCAATAAGTTATAAAAAATAAATTAAATATAACTATACTCCATTGGTCACCATGAAACAGGCAGCCGCCTACTACGGTGATCTAATGTATTTACTCCATATAAATGTCTCCATTATATATCATGTATTTTATAAATAAAAAAAAATACTTCATACAAAACATTTTATAAACAGAAGCAAATGAAACTACTAAATTAAGAATCGTAACTCCCTTATCAGACACAGAAACTCCTCTTTGCTGATAAGGTTTACTCGACGAAGAATATTCTTTAATTAAATATATTTTGTAAATTACTTGTAATGCGACTTAGAAGAAATGCAAAAGGAAACAAAATAAATATATATATTTTTTAATATTGTATTAAAGAAAATAAAATACCCGTGCCGGGTTTTTACCCGCATCTTTTGAGTCCACAGCTAAGAAGCTTACCTCTCTACCACAGAGGTTTATTTATGGGGGGAAACGTACAGGTATTATGAATTTATATGTATGTTAGAATTATAAATCACGTTTCTAAAACCTCTATAATGTCAAAGTATATTTTGTAGTTAAAATCACCTCGTTGGTCCCGCAAAAGATTCCTCTAACTTATCTCCGACTACCAGGAGCGCAGCCCGGCGCTGGATAAGCGGTTAGGGGTGCTAATGCCCGGCTAACGGCGCCCAGTACTTAGCGACCGGCGGCGGCTTAGCACCGGAGGAAAGCTAACCCCGACTGGACAGCGACATATCTTCCGCCTCCTCAATCTTCTCGTACCTTCTGTACTCCTGGGAGAAACGGGAAACTTGTTTTTTTTTGTACCATTTTTCATGTGTCGGATAAATTATCAAATCGTTTTGTTGAGCCTGATTTGAAAAGGGTGCAGACAAGTTGCTTGACACTTCACCGCGTTTTTCTAAGCTATAATTGGTCTGTAAAAAAACTTGAATCTAAAAAAGTGATACAACACTTCAAAACTTCCTGGCTGCCCTGGAGAACCTTTTAAATTAAAATATATGACAAAATGAATATAAAATATATTGACATGGCAAATCGATTGAAAGGGTGTATTCATATTTGGGTAGCAGCACTTATTTTTCAATTTGTTTGCGATTTATTTGACGTTTAATTGTCATTTACACACATTTTACACATTAACGATATAATTAACAAAGCTTTAAAGATGCTTGGCTCCCCTTGCAGAACTTTAATTGATTTCAAGTATTTAGATTGTATGAGAATGCTCTACACTTCATTAGTTACAAGTCAAGTGGAGTATAATTCACATATTTAGTCCGCTTTGTATAATGTACACTATAACAGAATAGAACAGGTTCAGCATATGGTAAATTTCTTAGGTATATAAATTTAAAGCTCGAAATCCAATTAATAACATTAATTATTTACGTTTTATGAATCGATTACATCTGATTATGCTATCTGACTTGTACTGAGTTATATTATATAGACTAATTACCCATCGTCGCCACTATTAAATTACATGTACCGACGAGGAACACAAGACAAATTAAAACATTTTTCTGCAACACGTAAACAACCAAATATCAGTCACACTCACTAACCAATAGAATGTATTATCTGGCAACAATTTTGAAGGTATTGTTGATATACTCGTATTATCTGACTACATTTATAAAGCACTTTAATGAATCCTGCAATTAATTAATGTAGTTTGGATAATGTGTTAAAGATTTGTGTTTTAATATTATTTCAGTTTTCTCTTTTGAACGCTTAAAAAATTGACAGTTACTTTTGGATTTAAAATCTCTATGTACTAGGATGTATAATTTTCGATAGATAATTATACATCCTAGATAATTATCATTCTTTTATAATCAAATAAATAAATTAAATCAATCTACAGATTCTTGTAAATTAGTTTCCAGTGTGGAGTGAGGACCGTTATACTTTGCGTATGATTTAAAAGGATATTCAAAATGTATTTGTTTTATAAATGGATCATACAAACAAATATTTTTATTTTTTTAATTACATTAAACTGAGTAGCATTCCAAAAAAATGTAAATACAAGTTAATTGCTCAACTAGAAATGCTTTTTTATAAAAAACAAGTTGATATTTATATATTAAACACTGGGGCACAAAGTATTCCCCATTCATTTTATTAATAATGCAACCACAGAGTAATTTCACCTTTATTGAAGAAAACTCATATAAATGACTGATTAGTGGCTGAGTGGTCCAATACGTTTCGGCTTTTTTTAAAATTATTAACTTTTCATAAAAAAATACGAAATAAGTATACCTAATAATCTATATACGTATTTTTTTGCTTTGTGAGAATTTCTGCCAACCGACCCTTAGTAGGAAAATAAACATGCTATCAAAACATTGTAGCGTTCTCCACATAGTGTGACTTTTCACACGTAAAGTGTGATTATAGAACTAACTGACTAACAATCTTATACGCAGGGGTAGGCAGAGAGGACGAGCCGCCATGGCTGACACTTCTTGCGTCATTCACATTCATATATCATCTCATACATTCTCTTCTGTTATCCGGACTTCCGAAATGACCAGACTCAAATATTTGATTCACTTGATCGCGCCATGTCTTCCTCGGACGTCCCCTGCTTCTTCTTCCCTTCACATTCGCGTCATGTATTCTCCTTATACTCCTTTCTTCGTTCATTCGCTCTACATGCCCAGACCATCTAAGCGTTCCTAATTTTACTCATTATGCTTAATCAGCTTTGCATTCTTTACGAATCTCAACATTTTTCACATGATCATACATGGTTTTTACCACACATTCGCTTCAGAGATCACATTTCTACAGCATTCAGTGTGCTTTCATCCTTCCTCTGCCATTTCCATGCCCCACTGCCATACATCAGGGTTGGTGTCAGCACTCCATTGCGGATTGTTAACTTCGCTTCTAGCAAACACCTTCGCTTCTAAAACAAAAATAATTTTACAATTTCTTCGAAAGATTGGTATTCACTTTGTGGCGTCATTATTAATAGATGAATTAAAATTTATATTGTATTCACCACTTTATTAATATAAGAGTACACATATATACAGGTTTCGAAAGCGATGCTTTCTTCACCGGGACTATATGGAATACTAAAAAATAAGAATGTCAAGTATGTTGTCTATATTTTATCATTTGTCTATAATGACATTATTATTTTTTGTATTCTATACATTCCTGATGAAGAAAGCATTGCTTTCGAAACATGTAGATATGTATATCTATAAATCGGTGAATATATAATCATTTTTAATTCGTTTAGAAATAAAGTTATTTATACAATAATACAAGTGTTTTTTAATTGATTTTTCGGGTAGGAATGGGATGAGGGGGGGAGGCGGAGGAATTAAAATGGGTGGATATTAATCATTATTATGCTGGTAGAAAAAAGAAAAGAAACTCACTTTAGCCTTGAAAATATGCTTTGGGGGAGCATTTAGTACGTCAGAGGGCAGATCATATAAGAGACGTTATGCCTGTACTGAAAATTAATGAAAGAATGATGTAACTTGGTGGGTGGGAATTGCAAGGGTTCATTAATCTGCTAGATTTGTGGAATTTTACCTGTGCATTAGCCACATCTTCCTTTATAATAGAGGTAATTTAAGGAAACTAATTTTTTAAATGTTTTTAAAATTGCGTAAAATTAATTACATACAATGGGAACTTGTATCCCTATGCCACTGCAAGTAGCTTGTCAGCAGGAGTTTAATTCAACAATATTATATACTCGTAATACGATATTAAATAGCAATCATCATACAAATATAGCGCAATAATAGGACAATATAGATGCATGCATGTGGTGATCAATGTACTCGTACACAAGTTGGAAAGAAATATTTAAAAATATGAAAACAGCATAACGGTTTTGTTATGGAGATACTAGACTCCAATTACAAAAAATCGAATTAAATAGTACTATAAAATATCGAAATATCAGCAAGTATTAAACAAATTGAGAAATTAAAAAAAAAAACGTAGTAGAGTTTTATTAGAGTGGAGATAAACTTAATATAAGTAGCATTTAAATAATTTTAAAGATATCCCCAGCTATCAAGAAGACCATCAAATTCGTTCAATAGATAATGTAAGAGAGAGTAAACATTATTGGGTTATTCGCAAACTGGAAAAGCTCGTTTTATAAATAAAACATGTTTTGATATTAGATATAAAAGGTTTGCTGCATTACTGCTGAGAGTAATCTTAAAGAAATATTTCAATGTCATTCAATCCCGATGAACTTTAATAAAGGCGAACTCTGATGTACGTCTAAAATTAAAAATAATGTATTTGAAATAAAGCCCCTGTATTACATAAGTTTACACACACCATACCATATTTAAAAAATACTTGTTTCTCACATATCTTTACAAATATTATATTCATTAATATAACTGATGTTGATGATGCGATTTCATATTCTTCTCCACCACACTTGCTTTATTTTAATACCCCGGTATTAAGAATTAAAAACGGACAGCTGGTGAATTTCTTAATTGTAATATAGTACCAGAAGACCGCGAAAAGAAACAGGTAGAGCAATGTTGCTTTTAGTCTACGAGTAGCTTCGCGGGGATAATTTGTCAACTTCGCTTCCAATTTGTAATTGTAGCGCCAATAACGGTTTGATTTTACGGTAGCCTGGAAGGAAATTCTGAAATAACGTGAGTTCCGAAAAGTCAGTTGTTTTTACGTTCTAAAACTACGTGGTACGTTCTGAAACTAGTTTATCATTAAATTTAATATTGGTTTTAAATGTATCCTAGGCTATATCAGTTTTTCTATTCTTATTACCTCATTACATAAAATACGATTAGAAAACAGTTTTTCGTTTTAAAATAAAATCCTCTTATACTATGGTAGTAAACTCTACAACAAAATCCCACTATCCTTTAAAAATCACAACAACCATAATAAATTAAAAAATCAAATAAAACACCGAATACAGACTAGCACCGAAACCACTCAACTGCACTTAAAACACCTCACCTTACAAACATAAGTAATCAAGCACATTAATTTAATATAATGTAATTTCATATTTTGTAAGTGAAATCCTCAGCACGGGAAATCCCAGCGAGGATATCATCATTTGTTATTTATTTTTCTTATCGCACAAGAGAAAGAACTGATACTACTGATACATTAATTTTTTTTTGAAAATCAATTGGAGTTCTACGAATTAAACAAAAAAAAATTATTAATTGATAAACTAAAGTTTTTTTTTAACACAAGATTTTTGTGCATAGCGCAAAGAGTAACAATTATTTTTATAAACAATAATTATTAGCCTGAAACACTCATCCAAATTGAAAAATACCTTCAGAGAAAAGATAAATGTCGCCGATAGGACTCGAACCTGCACCCTTCTGATTGCCGATCAGATGCTCTACCGTTGAGCTACGGTTTTTTTCAATTTGAATGAGTGTTTCAGCTAATAATTATTGTTTATAAAAAAAAAATTAATGAATATATAATATGTTTCCAATAATCGTAAACAGGTACAAAATCGATAAAAAAATTACATCATATATGGTTTCGCCGGTTACGGTTCAACTTGGATAGCCTAATAGTTGATTTACACAATAATATGCAACCTTACAAACCTACCCACTTGTAATCCATACCTAGTCCATCCACTTTACCCGCATCATTGTTCCGCTGTGATTTCGTTCACTGCGCATTAATTCGCATCCGCAACTCGCTGCAATATTTGTATTGCGTTTAGTAACCGCCGCACTCCATTGTGTGATCCGTCGCAGATGAATGTAATATGGTCTGTGTTTTTTTTTAATCTTTTTTTTTATGTTGAACTATTATTTATGATGTATTTGCTCAAGTGCGTCGACAGCCAAAGAAGAGGCTTGTGAAGAAATAAGGATAAGGGGTAAGTCTTTCGATCGCATCTTGACCCCTCCTATTCTACCCCTGCGTATTTGAGCAAGTCAGTTATAATTATTTAAGTTGTGAGAGCAATAAAATCCGAAAACAGTTTGTATTGTGCCACAAATGGATTAAATCAGTTTAATATCCGCAAACACCATTGGTTCGCAAAATACAGATGTTATCAGGTTGTTTGATTTCATACTAACAATCGCGATAATCACCGCAACCAATCAACCGCACACCTCAACACCCTGTACCAATCAACGCGAATATGAATTCTTCATTTTGTATGATAATAATAATGTCATTTGTCGAATTTGTTAGCAAAACTGGCACCAAAGTAACCAAATGATCCACCGCGGATGTTTCGCTGGTATTATATTTCATTGTTAATTATTCCGATAGTCTAAGAATATTATATTAATCTCTATATATAAAAATGAATGTTTGTCTGTCTGTCTAAAAATTACTCGACAATAGCACAGTTTGTTCTTATTAGTGCAGGGGAGGTTTAGAGAGTAGTTTTAATGAAAACCAATATGTAAAACTGTTGCTATATCGTTATAAACTTAGTATGAAAACATTGAACCCGCCATGTTGTATTGAAGTTCGCCCATAGATATACCACAGTTCTTAGCCACAGATTACATATTCAAAAGAAGAAAGTGTGTTTGGGTAGAATATTTTCAAACTGGAAAATACGACTACGAACCTACTTAAGAATTTTATTATTTATATGCATTTTGAAAAAATAAATATTTGGAATGAAATAAACTTTTTAGGTAAATGTTTCTCTGTTTCCTCGTTTCTCAATTTATTTATTCCAATCAGAAAGAGCATTTGTCGTTGGTATTACCAATTTGAGCAAACTGCATATATCTGTAAAATAAAAGTCCCAGTCCGACCGCGTGTATCAGAGAAGAACGTACGAAATTGAATCCACCATTTTGAATAACCACATACATGGAATTCTATTTGAATAAATGATTAAAAATGATACAAATATATTTAGATTATTTATTAGGGTAGGTTTCATCCTCCTATAGTACAGCTTGACGGCCAGAGGGGGAACTAATGAAATAATGAACTGGTTTTGTGTCTACAGATCTACACATGTTACGTTATAAAACACAAAGTAAAGCTTGTCAGGCCTAGACACCGTCAGACTGATCTGTCTTAAATTACCCAGAAGTGAATTATTTTACTCATTAAATGTGAATTCTACAAAATAATGCCAACTATTTCCAACCGTTTGGAGCCAATGAGACTATGGCAGTGGAGTTGGAAAGATGATGGCAAAGAGGGGGGTGAGGAATTAACTGGTTATTGAAATGTGGTCACTAAATACGGCTAAACAATTACAAGCAACGTTTCGATTTTGAATTATGGTCTTTCACCAGTGCGATGCTGAGAGTATCTACCGCTCTGGAACGTACACGAAATATACTATATATTCTTTTGAATTAATAAATTGTGAAATAATACAAATTAATGAAATAAAATTAACTTGAGCACGCCGGGATTTAAATCCGAGACCTGTGAATTCGTGGCCGGAAGGTCGTCAAAGGATGGGGAATTTTTCACGTTTCGTTTAAATTTCACATTTTTTTACATTTTACTAATCCATATAATTATATGTAGGTATAAATTATATTTATTTTACATTTTTATTGTTCCCTACTTGCCATGTTAGCTTGGGCCGTTTAGTAGCAAGTAGACCATTTCTATATATAGATATAAAATAATCTGATTGTGAAAATAATACATATTTGTAGTACACTTTACATTATTTAATATAGAAAACAAAAGTAATTTTAAGATACTCAAAAAAAAAACAGCGATTTAAATACTAAAATTAAAAATATTAAAAATTTTGTAGAACATAATGTTGTAGCTGGAGGGCATTGTAGTAAAACGTGAATTTTAAAGTTTAGTTATAATTTTTAAGAAAACTGTACACAAAGCCGATCATAAAGTAAAAAATAAAATTTGTCATTATCCTCCTCACTTGTTGAGTTTTTTATGCTGAGAAGGAGTATAGTTTTAATTTTAAAATTTTGTTACTCCTCTGAGAAAATTTTTAAATCCAATTAATTTAAAAATTCTTTTTTAAAATTACAGGGCCGAGCTTGCGTTTTTTGTTTTTTCATACATTTCCGTTATCCGTTACGAAATGCAGTTTTGTTAAAAATCTACCTGTTTCTATTAAAATAATTCATCCAATATTAGAAATTCTTTTCAGTTGCAATCTAGAAGAGTATTTTTAAAAAACTTATTTCCATGTCAATCTGAACTTAAAAAATTTAAAAGAAAACTTCCCCACCTACCTAAACAAACAAGCATATATTTTTATAAATGTACATCATTATGTAAAAAAATGTACCCAAAAGTACATATAATTTTTTACGCATTGTGCTACAAGCGGGATCAAATTGCCGCTCTGGATGATTATTAAAACAAACTTTACTTACTTTGTTTTCTCCCGCTCTACCTCAATCTCCGAAGAAATATGTTATGTTTGCAGTTCGATTATGGTCAATTTGAGAAACCACAAGCTTGCAGGATGTAGGATTACAAATAATACAGGATTCAGGGAAAAAGTCGTGAAATAAAAACTATTCTATTTTGCTATGAAAAATGCCTTGCGAAAAAAACTATATTGGGTGACAATGAATTTACGCTTCTGGGAAAAGGTACTAATCTCTTTGTGGTCGCATTTATAAGTTCATTACTTGAACGAAGGTTGATGGAATTTAAATATTATATGGGGACAAAAAGTCAACATTAAATTGAAATGATCAGGTGGGCCAAATCTGTATCTTATGCGTTAGCTAACGCAAGTTAAATCGGCATTAAAAAAAACCAATTTCACAGTTTTTATAAACGCAGAAATATCTCTTCCATTTGCGTTACTGATTTGTCTCTTCGGGTAAACGCAACCGAACTAACTTAACTAGTTAGCGCGATACGGACTCCCATACTATCAAAATATGTTGTGTTTACCCGTTTTAACTTGCGTTAGCTAACGCAAAAGCGACAGACTATACCATCTGAGATACCAAAAGGCGTCAATTCTGCAGACTTCGGGTGAGGAGGATGGTCATGGAATAAGTATAATCACTATTAATTAAAGGTAGTAAATACTTTCAAGCTATTTGGCAAAGCTAGAAGAACGTCTTGTCACGAGAAGAGCCCAAATCCAAGAAGACTTTCTCTCTGACACTCAGCGCAAATAGTACTTGCCTTTAAATAATTTTACGGGGATCGCTAAATATCTGTCATTAAATGGTTTCATGACAATTACTATAAAAAGGAATTATTGCAATAAGTATATATTAATTATTACTCTATCAATTATTAAAAAAATATGATAAATTGTGATATATTATACATTAGGCAGCTTTTCTTATTTCGGTGCTCATTCTCGGGGGCTCCAACTAGTGTTTTATTTATCAGTGGTTTAAATTAATTATATAGCCATACCCAACGACCTCATAGGTTATTTGAAGCTTTAATTGCGCATCGGAGCTGGTGTCGTTACACTTCCAAGTAAAACCTTCCCGTCCCTCGCTGACTCCCTCATTAATAATGGAGTGATGCTTGCGTGTAATCATGCGCCTATTTGGCCGATCAAAAATTTAGAAGTAATTACTATTCAAGAAGCGCCATTACCATTTTGAACATGAACTTCACAACACGTTATTGTCCATTGTCTCTTTGAATAATCACCGGATAGTGGCAAAGTTGTACAAAGCCTACACTTTGGCTTCGCGAATTCAATCTTCGGCTCTAGTATGTTCGCCATCCTGCACAAAAGTCCTGCAGAGTGCGACGAAAAGATTTTCCCGATGATAGACAACCTCCGATAGAAGAGGACGACCGAAAAAGAAGAATAATAAAAAACGTAAATTAATGAATGTAAAAAAAATAAAATAATATCATTATTGTACAATGGGAATTTCTACTAGCCAAGATAATGCAACAATTGTATACAATACAACAATAAATTAAACTATTGATACAATCTTACATAGTAGCGCAATAATACAATAAAGGTACATGCATGTTGTGATCATTGAGCATAAATTGAAAAAAATATTTTAATAAGACGAAAACAGTAGAACAGTTTTATTATAGTGATGACAGACTTCAATTACATAATAGCTTTTAAATAATATTATAAAAATACATTTTAAATCACTCAAGTTGTCGAGTACAAACACAATAGTACAGTTTTGTTACAATGAGAATAGACTCTTAATACAATAGTGGCGCTTGAATAATGCAGATATATTGTTTAAAAGAGAACGTAAGAGTAAGCAAAATAACATCATAAATAAAGTCACTTCCCAAAGCCCAATACTTTGTCAGTGAGAACTTTGTCATAGTGCAATTGTTTTTAAATACGTATTTCAACGTGTTAAATATCAATGGTCTAATGAATGTATTCAAGGGTGGGTTGACCAAATTTATTTTTAAATATTGGTACTACCGTTCAAATAGTGTGTTTTGCACATGATCCACCACTACCTTATACGGACTGTCAGATATATGTTGCGGTACAATTTTTTTGTGACAAAAGAGCACGAACAGCTCATGCATTAATTAATTTGAAGATTTTACCAATGTATCGCCTTTGGTTAAAAACATATTCGACAAATGTAAATAAAAACATGTTTCACATTTTATTTGTTTGTAAATTCACAAATTGAGTAACGGCGCTTGCTTCCCAGTTGTTATGACAAAATTGTTAATTCAGAAAACATGAAGTAACAAGCCGTTAATAAAGCGTTATTAAAATAATAACAAGTCTAAGTAATCTGCAGGATTTTAAAGGGGAACCCTTCTTGTGTTTTATCTAATTCGGAAGCAATTTATAGTCTGGAAACATTTGCCGTCGCGACTTGGGAAGTGGAAGAGGAACGAGGGGGCGCCACGCTTCTTCAAAGGACTCTCTGTCGACACACCACCAATTCGCAGTCACCCAACTTGTTTGCGGGAAGCAGATGAAATGAGTCTGACTTTCGGGGATTTTACAGACAACTATATATTTAAAAGTTAGAGCAAGACGAACACTGTTTGGTTGTTTACTCGAGGTCTTCAGGGTGATGGCCTCTGTAATAAACGAGAAGATAAAATCAACTACAAAAACGTTCTAACCTGCTAATTTACCAAAACTTCTCTATCTTAATTTTATATTTCAATAGAATTCTGTAAATTATAACAGTTTATTTGAACAAATTTGTCAATAATTGAATTTAGTGGAATGATGTATTTTAACTAATGACTCTAAATAAGTCAGGGTATAAGCAAATTTTTGAGATGAATTTGTTAATAGTTAATTTATTATAATTTCTCCAAAAGATTGGTATTCACTTTGTGGCGTCATTATTAATAAATTAAGTAAAAATTACTTTGTAATTACCACATTAATATGTAAACATCAACATGTTTTGGTAGCGATGCTTTCCTCGTCAGGATTATAAATATTATTCTGTATATTCTGTTATAAAAAGGAGGATGTCAGGTAGGGGGAAATGGGAAGAGGAAGGTTGGGTTACAAGGGGAAGTTATGGGAGACAATTATATCGGCAGGACTTACCCTGGAGATGGCCTCTTAGATGTGAAGTCTGTCCCGGATATTAGTTTAGCTCAGATTGGCAGTGGCATTAGCTTCTCATCGTTCAGGGTCGTGAATCGATCGCAATCTTATAATTGGGTTGAGGGCGTTTCTAATTCTACGTTAAATGAGTCCAGTAAAGTGCTTTCATACTCCGAGTTTATTGTAAAGTCGGACAAACATTGTAGGTTAAGAACAATCGAGTAGTTAGTAAAAAGGTCCTATTCTAGACATGATTCTATCGTAAAATTTCTGTCTTTCTGATTCAAATCTCTAACCGGGTATAGCAAATGTAACAAGGGCTTGAACATCACATTAGGGGGAGAAGCAAAATCAGCCTACATGAGGTGATCTGGTCGGGTGGCAGGAGTTTGTTGGCCATGACGCCAGGGCCGGACATCTCTGCACTGAATTTAATCGGCTTTTAATTGGTAAGTCACCATGTTGAGTGCTTTGGCAGCAAATGGCACATCTAGCTTCGGGTTTCAATCCGCATGCTTAGTACTTGGCCGTAACAAACTAGTAACACAAAAAAGCCGCCTCTTTTCAGAGACGCAGTTGACTCCTTGAACTCCAGGCGGGAAGTGAGTTTCAAGGGCAGCGAGGAGTGGCCGCTAAGCTGCCGTGGCGCTAGCGTCGCTTGCTCCTGCTTTGTTAATTTATGAACTGATTGGTTTAATTTGGGCGCTAGAATTGCCTGATTGGTTAATTATGGGGGGAAATGATGCGATTGCTTGCCTAGGTTATTTGTTAAGACGAGTAGCTAGAACTCATCTCAGGGCCATCCTTTCGTTACATAACAATTCCTAATGAGGAAAGCATCGCTTTCGAAAGATGTTGATATGTATATATTGACAAAGTGGTGATTACAAGTAATTCTTAATTCATTTAGTTAATTTATTATTCAGGTTTGGCTGATGAAACATTAACAGAGGCCAATTGCATATCTATAAACATGAATACACTATCTCAATAAAGATTTTAAATAAGGCACCATGTTACAATTAAATGAAGCTCAAAAGAGCGCAGAAATCGGGAAAATCTACATATCAACTAGTAAGGCCCTTGTATGAATTCCAATGGCCGCCATAAAATACATTGCTGTCCGTTCATAGAACGCTCCTCCTTGTGACGCTGTGAACAAAAGACTGCCGGTCTTGACAAGAGGATACAGAAGAGTTAATCTAGCCCGTAGGGCTGGTACTGCATCATGTTAGTTATCGAATATCATTGAGAAGACCAGGGTAAGTACTTATATCATTAGAAAGTATTTTTTTAATGAAATCATTTTATTGTTTAATATATTCCACTTTCCTAATTGACTTAAGTTCATATTCATTCCTAAATGCCCAGTTTTTTTATCGTGTTTGGTGACCAGATATAGACAGGTGTTTCCCAACATCCCTCTTCTACAACTCCATCCTTTCTTCACTTCCTTCGGCCTTCCAATATACCTCAAATGCCGATGCCATAGTCTCCGGGCAGTATTCAAATAAACTAAAGTCGAAATGAAAATATCTTCTTCTCGTTGAACGGCATCAACTATTCGAAGTGCAGTAGATTCATTTAAAGGGATTCTTGCTGGCGTAGTACTGTACAGTATACTAATGATAATAATACTTGGATGACTTGTATAGCGCCGTTTTCGTAAAAAATCACCACAAGGGCTCTGTACAAATACTACTTTTAAGGGTTTATCTTGTTATCTACAAACAGATACAGAAACATACTTACCTGGTAGGTCACTCCAGATTAAAACGTTAAATTACAAAATTATTGCTTGAGAAGACAGATATATTAGAAGGTTATTGGAAAAAGAAGAGTAGGTATTTATTTGAAACATTATTTTATTTGAGATTTTCGATAATAATTATTTACGGTTACAAATATTTATAGTTAATTACAATGTCGTAGACTATGAAAAGTTAGGTAGGACTATTTTTCTATCGTATTGTAGTACTACTCCGGGGTAGGGTGGTAAAGATGCGGGTGTTCCAAACTATTTCATATTAATTTGAACCTCTATCGGTGTGCACAAATATATTCAAACGTACGTTTTTTAAAATGAATTGCCTCTACGTCTATAATGAGTTTAATAAACACGAGAGGTAGATAAATCTGAGGTGAATTGTTGAGAAGTGTCTAGCGATTCATATCTAGTCATGATATTTTAATGCAAAGAAAAATCATTTGAATTGCATTTGTACGAGACGTATAGGCCCGCACAAGGGAGTGTAAATATTTAGGCACCGGCACACAGGGATGAATCACTATTGTGATTCGTTAGTCCTCCTGAGAGAGGTATTTGGTAGATTCCAAGTGGGGATGACGTCACCCGGAGCGTACTTGATTTGTGGCACCGGCCAGTATGGTCGATCGCTTGAGGTGGTATCAGCTGTCATATGAGCGAGGTTTGCTGCGTATCCGGGACGGCATTTGGGTCGGACTGGTCGCTGCAAGGTCGTGTGTAGGCTGGGTGGTTGTCGGGCTCAGGTTGCGGCATACCCGAGGATGGTATTGGGCTCATACCGGTTGCCGCAAGCTCATGGGTAGGCTGGGTGGCTGTCGGGCTCAGGTTGCGGCATATCCGGGGACGGCATTAGGGTTGGACCAGTTGCCGCAAGCTCGTGGGTAGGCTGGGTGGCTGTCGGGCTCAGGTTGCGGCATATCCGGTGAAGAAGCGTCTCGGCGGATGAGGAGAGCGGGTCTGGGTAGAGTTAAGAAAAATGATGGTGGTCGATTTTCACGGTGGAGGAGCGTCTCGGCTCAGATCTTACTCGGGCAGGGCCGCTGGCGGAAATGCGGGACGTACCCCCGGTACTGGTTTTATAGGCCGAGTGGCAGGTGTTTTTTGCAGAATTCAAGTCGTAAGTATTGTTGTTATGACGAACTTGTTTGTTTCGAGATTTATGCAGGCGTCTTCACAGGATTCAACTTGCACTTATTTGTTCTTATGAAGATTTTACTTCGGGACATGAGCTGTTGCTTACGCAGAGGTCATTCAACTGGTCACGTGTTGTTTTAATAAATTTCTTCAGGTGTATGCACAAGATCCAACTCGCACGTATTATTGTTTTGTTTACGTTTTTGAATAGCTTGAATTTATTTATCCTATACACGTTTGATACAGTATTAGTCGTACGTACAGACTTTTAAATTTCACGGAATGTGTATAATGAAAACAATTTAAATATTATATTTATTTTTTTGTGTTGGACCGGTTTCAACTTATTACGGTCATCTTTAGACTGGTACATAATTATAATTTCCTTAAAATATTGATATTTACTTTGTGACGTCATTATCATTGACACGATATATTTCTACAAAGAGTAAAAGAGTTACAAAAACAGAAAAGTTAAATTTCTGACTCTATTCTTACAGCAAGGGTCGTGCTATTTTTGGTTGACAGAATGCCTAAAGTATCTGTTTATTTAATATCTGTGAATGTAACCGTATACGTATACGTATACGTATAGCGCTGTATTCAGTACTGTAATAAGGATACGAGACGACGCAGTTAGAAATTTGCAGTCAGGTCACAAATTAATTTAACTTTTGTATTTATTAAAAGTTCGGTCAACAAGTTTATGGGAATATTCTGTCTAACACCTTTAACAACTTTCAAGTTTAGTTTAATTTGTTTTTCTTACGGAATATCAATGATATGGTAAAACAGTTGATTGGTGTTGCTCAGGCAAAACTTTTCATGCTCCCCTATAGGAGGCTATGGGGGGCTGTAGGAGGCCGTGCACTGTGGGATGTAGGATGAAATCCAAGCTTTTGATCTACTCTGTTCATAAGAAGAATTAATTGATTTTGCCCTGAATCGTTTTTTAAATAACATCAAATATTTTCTCAGCCGAACTTTATCATTTTTATGTCAGAAATATTTTTGTAACAGAATTGATTTAAACTGATCAATTTTAACCCTATCGCAGTCTGCGTCGTCTTAAAGTATTTAGAACATGAATTTAATGTTTCAAAGACCCAATCATGTCTAATTACGTCTAAAAAGGATATAAAAGACAATCTAGTCATCTTTAATGGAAGCAATCTTCCACACAAGCCCTCCATTGATATGCTTCAGGTATGGGGGCTCCATCGGAGTCAGAGTAAAGTTAGCCTCTCGGAAGCTGGGCGTATTATAGAGAGCCCGCAGATACTGCAGATAGTACACAACTGCTGACTGTGTACAAATCGCAAGTGCACCCCACTGTAGTATTTGGCAGCCCCATCTCGTCGGAAACAGCAAAATATCTAAGAAAAACCCTTGACTCTGTTCAGAAACGGACGATCCGTTTGATAGATTCTCCTATCCTAACAAACGGATTGCAATATTTGGAGCACAGGCGTCAGATGGGAATGCTGTCCTTGTTCTTTCCGTATTTCAATAGAAGATTCTCTGAGGAACTAGTGACATTGGTCAACGGCACCGTTGTACAATCAAGAAACACGCCAAGCCCGCGCCCAACATTTGTACACCGTTGACGTTTATCAGAAAAAACGGGTCGCTTCTACGACTCGTTCATGTATTCAACAAGTCGGCTGTGGAAAGATTTGACGGCATTTGTGTTTCCTCCCTGCTACAACATGGGTCTCTTCAAGACCCAGGTTCACTCCTTCCTATCCTCTAAAAGAGTTTGTCAAGATAGGCGAATCTATCAAACGGATCGCCCGTTTCACGGATTTACTTATTTTCAAAGATTATTCATAAAAAACTAACGGTTTTGGTTTTTTACATATTTTCCTTTTCTGTGACTCATCGTCCTGCATATAAACACATTTTTTCTCATGTATTGAAATTATTATTTATTTTCATTGAGCTGCAGTATTGTTTTAATGTCTTAGAAGTAGCGATGGGAGGACAGCTTTAAAAAGTACAATGTTTAATTCTTCAATATTTTCTATTGTGGGTCCTGCGTGACAATGTTTACGTAATGATATACAGGTGTATTCCCGCTGAACAAAGGGCATGTGTTATAACAGGGTGTGATATGAAGGGCCTCTCTGCCTACCCCCACCCACCACCTCATGGAGAGCGGGTTCATTGTAACGATGACAATGCGGTTAATTGGATTACAACACAACCAGACCCTGAAAAGGAGACTAACTTTCAAACGACACATCGCTAGAACAGTGTTTCAGAACGCAACCAGGAAATATTTCCTAATTTCATCGTTTTTCAACAAAAAGGAATTCCATTCCAGTTTTTAATTTTGTTTTCATCAATGGTAACGTTCAAACTTTATAAAACGCTCCAAATCTATGGCCAGTCGGCTTTGCTGTTAGAATGTCAAATGTCAAACAAAGTGGCGAGCTTTACCGTACATAGTTTTATATTCTATTCATAGCAAACCAAAACTAGACATTAGTAATAATATTATGTAACTTTTTAGAAACTTAGACTCAGTATTGAGCAATAAAATGATAAGGGTACGGTAATCAATCGATGTATCATGGAATGAAACGCTGCAGGTTTGTGGGAAATGGGATGGTTGGATGCATTATGAATGGTCATATCAGTATATATAGGTTTACGATAAATATTACAATCAAATTTATTGTTAATGATACTTAAAGTTAAGTCTAGAAAATTCAAAGTAAAGTTAGTACTTATTTCTACAGTGAATTGAATTTTTTTGTGAAAAAAATTTATTATTTTAAAAATGGATAAGATGGATTGGCGATGGGAGTTCCTACAAGCCCGCTTATCGCAGACATATTCACGAAAGATCTAGAAAATAATATTTATGATTCAAAATCACCTCTCTTAAAAAACACATTACTTTGGAGAAGATATGTTGACGATGTCTTTTTCATTTGGACAGGTACTGAGAGACAATTAAACTCTTTTCTGATTACCGTACCCCTTAATAATAACAATTTTTACAATGAATTATCTATCATTAATCAAATAGCTTTAAATAACGGGTATGATATAAAACTAGTAGACAATATTCTGAATAAAAAATTAAAACAAATAGCATCATATAAATTTCTCTTTAACAACTCTAATAATTTAAACATTAATCAAACATTCCAATGGCGTAGAGTCCTTTATAAAAATAACTTTTCTTCTTTGAGCGTTAAAAAATTCCCATTTGAAATAAAACCCGCTTTTTATACTAATAATAATTTGGGTAAATTCTTAATTAATACTAAAGATAATGATGATAGACTAAGCCCCTCGGGTATATATCAACTTAATTGTAAAAATTGTCAGGCTTTTTATATCGGTAAAACGGCCCGGAACGTCAACGTTAGAGTAAAAGAACACCTACGATGTCTAAATAATAATGCCTTTTCAGAATTCGCGAATCACTTAATAGAATCAAATCACTCATTCGATAAAAACTCGGGAACTAAAATATTACGTAAAAATGGAATTGGAATAAGATTAAACAATTTAGAAGCCCTCGAGATCAAAAAAGCCGTTAATAATAATTTAAACGTTATTAATAACCAAATTAATTTAACCAATAGTCCCATACTTAATTTATTCCGGTAATCTCAGTTGTTCCTCTCTCCCCCCCCCCACTTATCCTTCCTAAATAATGTGTCCCCTCCCACTCTATATGTGTCTCTTTCTTTCATTTTGTATCTCTTTCACTCATTGTTTTATTTACTGATGTATATATATATATGTGCCTGTATCTAATTATCTTTAGTTAATAATAAGCCCTGACGAAGCTTCGGTGAAGCGAAACCTGGTTGCCGATCGTTATTAATTCAATAAAAGTGGTGTTTTACAAATTGTGTTTTTTCATTTAATAATAAAATGATCATAATATTCGTATTTATAATTAGTTTGCTCATGAATACTCTATCGTATATCATTAATAATAGTTTTTTTTATATATTGAACAATAATTAAAGAGCTCAAAGTCATGAAATTAATGTTAAATTTCGCCAAAATTAAAAAAAAATACAAAACAAAATCGAAAAATAAAATCTTTCATACTAATCTACAAAGAGAATGCACACGTGAAGTCAAATGTTCCAAATGCAATGGTACCAATATAAAAAGGTGTTTTGATGAGATGATTTTTTTATTCACTTTTAAATAAATATTTATAAATTCTACGTATAATAAAAATATATTTTCAGATTCGTCGTTCTCTGATCTATCTATATGAATACTCGTATATATTTTAATAGAAATGATATTTTCCTTATTCATATATTTTAAATTGGTGGTCGTAACGAATCATTAATTTTAATAGGTCGACCAGACAAGAGAAGGGCTGACGATCTAAAAATAACTGCTGATTTTATATTTGCTCTATGCTCAACGCTTGAGGACTGAAGGCTGTTTGTCACGCCGTTTCCCCGCAGGGGTAGGCAGAGAGGACGGATCGCCAAACAACTCGATCTTGGCATACGCGTCTTGCTTCATTCACTTTCATACAACGTCTCGTACGTTCTCTTCTGTTATTCCGACTTCCAACATGGCCCGACTCAAGTATTTGATTCACTTGATCGTGCCATGTCTTCCTCGGTCGTCCCCGGCTTTTTCTTCCATTTACATTGGCGTCATATATTCTCCTTTTACTCCTTTTTCGTTCATTAGCTCTGCATGCCCAAACCATCTAAGCGTCCCTTTCTTAATCTTGCTCACTCCGCTTACATCAGCCTTGCATTCTTTACGAATCTCAACATTTTTCACGCGATCATACATGCTTTTACCACACATTCGTCTGAGAGATCTTATTTCGTTATTTCTACAGCATTCAGTCTTCTTTAATCCTTCCTCTGCCAGTTCCATGCCTCACTGCCATACATCAGGGTTGGTATCAGCACTCCATTGTGGACTGCTAGCTTCGCTTCTTTGGACAACTTTTTGTTTGCGCGAACCGCGTTCAGTCCCCCGTTAATGGAGTTTCCTGCATTCACCCTTTTTTCAATGTCCCTATCAGTCTATCAATACATTATGTTAATATCTATTAAAAGCTTCTTACGCTTTTTAGGGTCATTTTATAGATATTTTCCAGTCCTAAAAATTATAAATATTTCAATAAATACCAACTCTTTTTGTGAAACCAATCTTCTAATAAACGTAACATCAATAGAAAAGGAGGATAAAATGGCAACTGTAAAACTATCATCTCCATACTTAATTTTTTTAATAAAACTGTGTTCATCTGCAGCGACATGTCAGGTAAGTATGTTTTTCTGTATCTGTTTATACATAATTAGATAAAGAATAGGAAGTAATGTTTGTATAGCGCCTCTGAGGTGAATTTTCACAAAAACGGCTCTATACAAATCATCCAATTATTATTATTTTTATTATGTTTTTACTTGCTTAATGGCAGATAAAAATTATTGAAGCTTAAACCAAAAAACTAAGGTTTTGACTTAAGTTGACCAGTCGGCCTGGACAATTTATTTATTATTATTATTATAATTTCTTCAAAAGATTGGTATTCACTTCGTGGAGTCATTATTAATAATAAATTAAAAAATGCTTTGTAATCACCACTTTATTAATACACACGTATAAATATATCAATATGTTTCGAAAGCTAAACTTTCCTTATGAGGATTATTCAGAATACCTGTATATTTATCAGGTATTGTATTGTATTGCATTGTATTTTTTTTAATATCATCGGTATAAATATACCATAAAAAAATTACATGTCATATTTAACTACAAGCATAAGAATACAATGCCAATAATTTGAAAAGGTTTAATGTGGCATTAGGTCGCACGATGACAGCGAGTATATAAAGAATAAAAGTTCACGAAAGATAAAAAAAGTAAAATATACGCTTACATATAGACGTCAGTTATATTAATATTCTTTGAAAAGATATGACAGTATAGCCCTCTTGTACTTACCTTCCGCGCAGTTAAATATATCCGCTACATCTGCGTATCTATCACTAACTTTGTGTAATTTAGGTACAAGCGAGTGTTTCTAATGCTCAGTCCTGGTGTTGTTGTTGCTGTCTATTTATAATTTTATACATAAATAGCAAGCCGGAAATAATTCTTCCTTCTGAGGGATTTAGTAACTTTATTTCTTTCCTTAAGTAATTATAGTTAATGCGTTCAATGGGAATAGCGAGTTTACAATTAATGTCTAAGGAATTTATGTTGATTTTTATTCGATTCCATAATCTTGTTTAATTACACCTGCACTCTTATACCTTGTTCGCAATTTACTTAATAAAAGGTCGGTTTATTAAAATACAAATATTATAGCTCTTATAATTTGTAAGTCAATATACGAGTATATACGAAAGTTTCAATGAAATGATAAATTGATATTTCATATAGCCCTCAGCAACGGGGAATTTATAATATATGTGATTTATGATACTTAGTATATCGACGATACCACATTTACTTCATTTTTTATATACTTTAAATCTTATATGTCTTACTATAAATTTTATTGTGATTTTTTGGCTTTATTACTTTGGTTGCTATTATGAAAATATTTTGTGGGCAAATAATTGATTAAATATCTTTACACAAAATAATTCACGGTCATCTAGATACTATATTATGTCTTAGCAGTATTGAAATAAATGTACCTACTTCCTATTGTTTAAGATGCCATAGCACATTCCACCTGAATACTTACAAATTTGTCGACTATATTATAATTATTAAATATTACGATATAATGTGATAGAGTGTGAAAATGTAAAAAAATTTGTCGATAATCTGCTGTTTTATAAAAATATATTCTGCCATTACTTAAAAATATGTAACAATGATTGGGCTAATTATATTATGTATCACTTGTGCCTCTCTTTGTGTCTCTTGTTTCTATTGCATTATGTATCATTGAGTGAGTTTTTGTAATTTTATGTTTTGTGTATCCTTTGTCTGATTATTTGTAATTTGTGTATATTAACTGAGTTCTTATAACTGGATTTTTGTCGCATAAGAGTATCATCTGTAAAAACCCATTATAAATAAATTAATAATATATTCAGTGCAAAGAAGATACGTCAGGCCCATTGTCATAAAGATGTTTTTTTTTATTTCTTTTGATACGGGTTTTTCTGTTTCAGCTTATGAAAATAAGTTATTTTATTAGCCATTCAATGGAAACTATTACAAAAACACAATAAGGATCTAACAAGTGCGTTAGTCGCTGCTATCGAACGATGAATGTACAGTTAAATCGTAATTTACACAGCATTTGAAGGCGTGGCTGAGTTAAGATTTTTCTATTTTCAGAGATAAAATAAATCTCAAGACGCTACTATCGTGAGGTTTTTTTTTAAACTTTTTGACGAGATCAAAGTGGAAAAATTCCCCGTATTTCTCAGAGGACATTTTTTTACGGCAATGTGATTCCGCAAACCGTCGACAGGAGACATAATAGGCACTCTCGCTAATTGGAAGAGGCCGTCATTATTTACCTAGAACGGTGCCATTATTCCTTCAAGGGGGATAGTTCCTGCTCCACCAGATGTACCCGAGTACTTCTCTACCCACTGCCTACCAACCGGGGTAACACTGTGACGCTGCACAAATATATCTGACGAAGATGGGGGTTTACAGTAATACAGAATAATTTTAGGGATTATGACGTGTAGCATTTCCTCCTCCTTTAGACAACGTTTCAGACATCCTTGCAGTGTCCATCTTCAGGGCAGTTAAGGTTATATACCATGAATAGAATATATAATTATGTACGGTAAAGCTCACCCTTGTTTTGACATTTGACATTTTAACCTCAAAACTGATCAAAACCGACCGACCAAAGATTTATACCGTCTTGATGGCCTTTGAAAAATTGGAACTTTGAAAATTATTTTAACCATGACAATTAACTTTAGAAAAAAAAAGAAATATACTGGTATTTAAGATTGAATGTGGACTATAGTTCATTATTGTCTAAAACCCAAAAGCGTATTATAGAGACCATTTTAAAAGTCCCGATAAGAATGCCAACAAAATAAATTATCACTTAGCTTTTGAAGATTAGCACGTTAGAGCGCCAGGGTGAAGGATGGGCAAGGTGGCTCCACGATGCAGCATCACTGTGACGATTAGCACGTTGGAGCGCTAAGGTAAGGGTCTCAAGGGGGAGATCACAAGAAAAAGAAAATTTATGGTTACCGGGAGGCCAACTGATGAGCCGGCTGACTCTCAGCTCTCCTCGACTAGCCCTGTAGGGTAGAGTTGTTACTTCGTCTCTCAGGATCGTAGATCGGCTTCTGCATCATATCTGGCCAAAGGAAACAAGGGGCTCCCATACCATTCAAATGAAAGAGTCCAGTTCTCAGTACACATTATATTTACATCAAAACATACGATTGATTTAACCTAAAAAACAGACATCCTGCCTATGTTATACTGAATCTCTCTCTCTCTCTCTCAGGAATTAAATCGGGCAATTACGGGAGGCAAATAATTAGATCAGCATAGTTAATAGGGGTTAGATACAACTTACATGATCCATGGCGTCGAGGCTCACGTCCTCCTATCGTAGATGCGTAAAGCCGAGATCACACCAACTCGGCTAGCAGTTAATAAGTCGCCTGGAGTTTAACACTATTTATAGACATTACTAGCTAGATTGTTATGTCCAGCGGTGTCTCAAGTATAAGGAGTTTACATTCCAAATGCGAGGTGAGCATTATGACGCTTAAGCCACGCGCAGGCGGCCATTGCCAACGACAAGTAACTCTGCCTTTAAACACACAACCTGACGATTCCAATGCCGGTCTTGTTCTGTCGCGTGAAAAAAAAAATAAAAAAAAAAACAGAAAAGATGATTTCAAAAATCAAATCAAAACCTGGCTCAAAGAAATCAAAGAAGTGAAGTTATCCAGAATCTTGAAAAGAACTTCGTAAGAGCTTAAAAACAATCAGTTTTTAAATAAAGCCTAGTATACCTCATTACAGGAAGTCCTAGTGAGGAGGACTAATAAAAACAGTACAAATTATCTTATTAGCTCTGTAAAAAATTATTAACTGAGTGAAAAAATGTGTATTGAAACTAAATTTAAAAAATGTGTGTATATGTCGTGAGCACCCCACAAGGAGAACCTGTGCTGAGGTGTTGCTGATGTATTCTACCTGCTTGATGTCTATCATTGCAATGGTTGATAAGATGCAATTTGGCTTTTAGTCAAAAAGTTCAATTCCCTTTTTACATATCTTACGCAGTTAGAATCCCTCGAATAGTAGGTATACCATATATGAGTTTCATTTCCCAGGATCCCCTGTAAAATAAGCCCATTACCTTTGACACAGGGTTAGTATTGATACTGTTTATATTGTGAACCATCCTTATTAATGTTTCCTTATTAAATCCTAATTAAATGGGCTCCAAAAAAATGCCAAGAGCGTTTTCCTGTAAAAATAAAATTTTCATAAATAAGTTTTTCGGAACACAATAAGTAATATACGAGTATTTAGAACGTTTAATAATTATATATATTATTATAAAATATGGTAGCTGATGTGTATCCGGCCTTGCTCGTTTTTTTTAATACATTTATGAAGTTGTGAATTCTTGCTTGTCGTTGGAACTAAGAAACATTCATTGAAAATTTTATTTCATTCGATTTTTTCAAAACATGTCTGAACAATAAAGTTCTTAGGTAGGTCCCTACATTCATCTTCTATTTGAAAACATTTTACCCAAACGAACCATCTTATTTTGAATATGTAATCTATGCTAACCAGAGTAGTATATCTACGGACTAACCTCAATACAGCATGGTGGGTTCGATGTTTTTCATATTAGTTTTAAAACCTTGTAGCAACAGTTTTACATATTGAATATTATTAAAATTACTCTCTAAACCTTTCCGTTACGTATATTAATAACTGTGATATTTTCAGCCAAATCGATTAAACAATTTTTACGAAAATCGGGGGCAAACAATATTGCATATGTATAAAGAATCAAGGAAAACTATGCATTCCAATTCATTAGTACTCGTTTGACATCGCAGAAATTTTTAAATCACGATTTTGATGAATCATTAAAAAAATTTCTTTAGCAATTTTTTTTATTTTTTATTTGTGCAAAAATATTATAATTATTATAACACTTGGTACTTAAAAAATAATTGTTTGTACATCTCATACTTTTCAAGAACCGCCGGGGAGATTTTCTTTTTTTTTGTCATACGTTTTAATCTTTAAGAAAATGCATAAAACTCTTTTGAAGAGGAAGGTTCAACCCATTTTCTTCTTCAAAAGATTCTTAAGAAAAAGGAAAAAAATGTTTTTCAAAATATTAGTACGAAAAAAGGGAAGGCGTTGTAAAATACCACAATTTTCCATGTGGAAAAACATCCAGTATTCTTGTTAAGACTTATTATAAAACATAACCCATAAATTATAACCCAAAAAACGGCATTTTCTCATCCAGGTCAATTTTTATCCTTGGATCGTTATCAGTGATTCAAATTATCCCCATGCACAGTTGTTTTTTGTCCTTTTTTATTATTAAATAATCCGTGGTCTAATAATCAATGCTAAAAAAATGAAATTGACGCACATAAGATCCCCGCATCCAAAGTACAGCAAGACATTTGTAATCGTATGCCATTCCTTCAATTGAATTCACAATAATACCGAACCGACCTGCGCCTATAAAAGTATTGAATTAGTCAACCAGTATGTGTATCTAGGTGATACCGTAGATTGTAACATGAAATGGGACGTACAAATTTCCAACCTCTGTAAGCGCCTTCGAGATATTGTAAGACTCTATAAAGTACAATGTGCCTATAAAAACTATGAAACTAATTTATTTATCTCTAGCAAAATCGACCGTTAGTTGTGGGATACCTTCTTAGGGCCACTCGTATAAGACCAACATAAAACATTTACAGCTGACTCAAAATGTCATTGTAAAATTGCTATTAAGTAAAACAGTGAGAGATTGATATCATGTACAAATCAATTAATATATTACCTATCCGTGCTCTTTTGTGGCAAAAAATTCTACTGCAACATATATCTGATAGTCCGCATAAGGCAGTGATGGACCATGTACACAATACACGATTCACACAAAATATAGGAATGTTAGTGCCAATATTTAAAAATAAATATGGTCAACGAACCCTTGAATACATTGTATCATTTATATTCAACAAGTTGCCATACGAATTGTGACGATTACGATATTAGAGCGCCAGTGTGATGGCCCTGACGGGGGCGCCAGTGTAAGGTGGCCTCCCCAAATTGGCGCCAGTTCAAGGGGTCCCCTACCATTCACGTGGGGCGCCAGTGCAAGGGCCTCACGGGGGAGATCGCATAAGAAAAAGTAATGTTATGGTTGCCGGGAGACCAACCGACTCACAGCTCTTCTCGACTAGCTCTGTAGGGTAGAGTTGTGACTCCGTCTCTCTGGATCGTAGGTCGGCTTCCGCCTCATATCTGTCCAAGGAAACAAGGGCTCCCATACTATTTAAATTAAATAGTCCAGTTCTCAGTACAGGGTTTATTGCGAGAGGGTGTACACATTATATTTACATCAAAACATACGATTGATTTAACTAAAAAAAACATACATCCTGCCTATTGTATACTGAATCTCTCTCTCAGGAATTAAATCGGGCATTTACGGAAGGCAAGTAATTACATCAGCCCAGTTAATAGGGGTTAGATACAGCTTACATGATCCATGGCGTCGAGGCTCAAGTCCTCCCATCGTAGATGCGTAATGCCGAGATCACACCAACTCACGCGGATAGCAGTTAATAGGTCGCCTGGAGTTTAACACTATTTATAGATATTACTAGCTAGATTGTTATGTCCAGCGGTGTCTCAAGGACAAAGAGTTTACATTGCACAATGCGAGGTAATAGTGATAACGCTCACCCACGCATAGGCGGCCTTTAGTAGCTCTGCCGTTTAAACACACAACCTGATGGTTCTAATGCCGGTCTTGTTCTGCCGCGAGCGACGCGGTGACGGGCGGAATTCTCGCCTTGGCGGAACCCGAACCAAATAATCCGCGCACATTACCGAGGGGCTCGATACTGTAGCGAATTCGTTACGTAACAGAATTTAAAAACAATTGCTCTATGATGACATTCTCAATGATTGTATAAATTCTATTTTTATATTAAATACCATGTATTTCTGTATTATGTTTAATATATTTTTATTCACCCCTGAGGAAGGTTCAGGTTGAATCGAAACCGGTTGGATGAAAAAAATAGTAAAGTGGAATTCAAACAAAGTTTTTTATATTTCTCAATGATCTTAAAGTGTTAGCTTATGGAAAGTAACCTTGTGTATTGGTGGTTTAAAATATGACGGTCTCCTTGATTGCATAGCTCCCAGATATCTGCCGTATTTAGGCCATTTTGCTTTTTCTTATATTGTCAATTGAACAAATATGATGGTCTCCTTGATAGCTGCGGGTGTCTTTAAAATTATTTAAGTGTTACTTATATTGAGTATTTGCTTACTGTAACAAAACTGTACTACTATTTTTTTATTAGTTAATTTGTTAAATATTTGCTAATATTTTGATAAACTTATTTAAATCGGTATTATGTAATTGGATTCTAGTATCTCTATAAGAAAACTGTTATGCTGTTTTTATAAATTAAAAAAAAAATCCAAATTCTGTACATTGATCACAACATGCATGCACTTATATTGTACTGAATTGTTATTTATTATTGTATTACATAATATTGTTGAACTAAACTCCTGATGACAAGCTAATTACAGTGGCGTAGGGGGTACAAGTTCCCATTGTATGTAATTAATATAATACGATATAAAAAATTACAAAAACATGAAGACATATTTTTGTGTTTTCTTCTGAAATTGTCACCAGCGTGTATATGTGTAAAAGTAAACAAGCTCCATGTTGAAAATATTTTCCGATACGCTTTCACTCAATCTCCAACAACTAATGCCTGAGTTTAGATAATTAAGCACCGTTCAAGCCCTACCCTATCCCCTCTCCACCCCCTTTATCTAAGCCACCTACCCTCCGCTGAGGTTCCGCTTTTTTAAATAATTTATGCGTCACACCGTGTCGCAGTGATTACTTTAATGAACGTAGTAACAAAGTTGAAATGTTCTGGTCGTTTTAATATTCATCGCGTACTACTTTATTTCTCAAAGCGTAATAAAATATGCAAAAATTCATATCAAGCTAAAACTTTTTTCTCACAAATTGATACAGATAATTGTTTTTTTTTGTAATATATCCTAGTTCTCATCTCATCTTCTTTCCCTTTTCCTATTCGCCTTGATAAGGCTATTTCGGCGGCCCCCCCGTCCATGGTAAGCTTAGTCAAGTCACTTACAGACGATTTACTTATATTATTAATACGAGGGCTATCCGTAAAATAAGGTCTCTAATGATTTTAATGATTTAATGACTCGAATGTAAAACACGCTTATTTGCATTACCACATACATTTTGGGAATGCTTGGGCTTTTTCCTATTTTACTACATAATCACCATTGCGATCGATGCATTTTTACATGCGGTGTACCAACTTTTTTTATGCCTGTGTCATCGAACTCTCCCGCCGCGACACGCAGGTAGCGTACAACATCTTCTTTCAGCTCCTCGTCGGTACTGAAATTCATTCCACATCGGTATTTATTCAATTTAGTGAAGAGATGATTTGTTGAGAGTCGTTTAGTACTATGTCCGGGTCGTAGGGGGGTGTGTGATAGTATTCCATCCAAATCGTGCGATGAGCGCGGTTATTGCACCAGCGGCATGTGGACGAGGGTTATCATGATGTAAACGCACTCCTTTCGTCAGCATGCCCCTTCTTTGAACCGTGTAGGTTCTTCAAAGTCTGACAGTAGCGATCAGTATTATTGTTGTGCCGGTCGGCATGAACTTGAACAACAATAACCCCTTCCTGTCCCAAAACACGCTCGCAATCACTTTGCCGGCAGACAATTTTTGTTTATACTTCCGCGGTATCGGCGAATCTGAATGTCACCACTGACGGGATTGTCTATTGGTCTCTGGTGTCGTGTAGTGTATCCAGGTCTCATCTTCAGTCACAATTGAGTCCAAGATATCCCCGCCATCTGTATCGTAGTACTCAAGGAATTCGCGGACTGATTGAACCCGTTGTTATTTGTAATCTTCGGTGAGTATTTTTGGAAGCCATCTCGCGCAGGCCTTCCGATATCCCAAATGATTTGTGAAAATCTTGCCAATAGTGGTCTTACGAATATCAGCAAGTCTATCACAGCGCTTCCGAACCGTTACTCGTCGATCTGCAAGCATTGCTTTGTCCACTTTGGCAATTGTTTCATCTGAAACCGTTGGCCGTCCAGCGCGCTTTTCATTATGGACGTCTGTACGTCCACTGTTTTCAGTACATTTTACGTAACTGAGAATAAATTTCTACAGGGGTTTTATTCTTTGAACACAAAAAAAAACGAATTAAAAGGCGTAATTCACACCTGGCGGGTGCGAGAGTGGAAATTCCACCAAGAACGACTTCTAAACTGAATGATATATATTTTTTTTATTAAAGGTTTGGTAAATATCTAGTACGGATGAGAAGTATTATATTTATTTTTATATTAAATTGTGAAGTATGTTCCATAAAAAAAAAAATCATAATTTTAGAGGCAACATAGAAATTTATTTGCGGGTTTATTGTATTTATTTTTTTTTAATTATCAAATTTTCTATGTAAATATGATTACGTAAACTAAAATATAAAAGTAAAACATTTAAAATAAAAACCTTTTTCAGTCGATATTTTAACTAATGTACGGCAAATGAGTGTTCCAACGTAAATTGGTGGTTTTTAATTAAATTTGTGTTCCAACGTAAATTGGTCGTTTTTAATTAAATTAGTGTTCCAACGTAAATTGGTGGTTTTAAATTAAATTTGTGTTCCAACGTAAATTGGTCGTTTTTAATTAAATTAGTGTTCCAACGTAAATTGGTGGTTTTAAATTAAATTTGTGTTCCAACGTAAATTGGTCGTTTTTAATTAAATTAGTGTTCCAACCTAAATTGGTGGTTTTTAATTAAATTTGTGTTCCAACGTAAATTGGTCGTTTTTAATTAAATTAGTGTTCCAACGTTAATTGGTGGTTTTTAATTAAATTAGTGTTCCAACGTAAATTGGTGGTTTTTAATTTAATTTGAAGTCAACTATAATTCTAATTTTAATTTTTTTTTTTTAATTTCTTATTTTATTTTTATTATATTTTCAAAGAAAACGGGGTGAATTTTTTTTTTAAATCACCGTTCGCCCCCGAATATTTGTTAAAGGTGCCTCTAAAATAGCAAAAAATCAATTCCGTTAATGGCATATATTTCATAATATAAAACAAAAATAAATAAATTACTTCTAATCCGTACTAGATATTTACTATTGGTACGTGCGATGGGCGATTATGCGTGCGGCTTGTTCCAATCCAGATAGCAACTATCTGGATGGGATTGCGAATATAACGGGAATGGAACAATATGAATGGAGATTGGTAAAAAGGACTAACCGATTTTTCACTAATCACTGTCGTCACTTTATGGTGGATTGCGTCTTGCAGGGCGGCTGGAGCTCCTCGCGAAAGCGTAGGTGCGTAGGTGCGGACCCGCAGCGCGTTACTTCTCAGCAGTTGTTCCGGCGGCGACCGGATTTGGAATGATGGTGTAAGGTCAAAAAACAAAGGGGAAGGGAACACGGGAGATACACCCACTCGCACATTTTCTCGCGTGAACAACTATCCTTTTTGATAAAAAAAAATATCGTTAGGTTTTTTCAGGATTTTGGCCTAAAATCCAAAATTAAGTTTGTATGAAACAGGCCGCGCAGCCGTTCCTCTTAAGAGAGCAGCGTGATGGGGATTTGGATTAGGGGAGCCAGGCTACAAGCCAGTGTTGCTGGATCGCGCGTAAAGTCGTTCCTCGCAATCGCAGCACCTTGGCGACCTTATTTTATGGATAATCATTTTAGTCAAATTTAAAAAACATTACATTATAACCCATAAGTAGGTAAATTTTTGCAGTATAATAACTAATAACCTCTAAATTAACCAATTAGTTATTTTTGTGTTTAATTCATAGAAATCTATTAATTTTTTATAAAATTATGTAAATCATTTTTAATAATGGCATTATGAATTTCTGCAAGTATTTTAGTATTATTTTATTATCGTGACAGCTGTTTCAGCGTTCAATGCAATTTTCAAACTGTTGTTAGGCCTCATTGAGACGACTGATTTATTTAACATTATCTAATTTGATTTACATTATTGTAACAATTATTTTTATAAACAATAATTATTAGCCTGAAACACTCATCCAAATTGAAAAAACCTTCCGAGAAAAGTTAAATGTCGCCGACAGGACTCGAACCTGCACCCTTCTGATATTCGGTCAGATGCTCTACCGTTGAGCTACGTCGGCTTATCGCAAACCCGCCAAGTTAATCAATATATACTAGTGTTTCATTCAATAATTACTGCTTTTTATTATATTTCACCTGTAAACAACCAACTCTATTAGTATGAGGAAGGCTTGTAACGGCTAAATCCCTCAATAGGTGGCGTCGAGACAAATTATGTCTACATTTTATTGGTGAATAATGTTTTGACTTGTCAAATATTTATTAATTCAAAAACGAAAGTTTTTTTAAGACAAGATTTTTGTGCACAGCGCAAAGGGTAACAATTATTTTTATAAACAATAATTATTAGCTTGAAACACTCATCCAAATTGAAAAAACCTCGAACCTGCACCCTTCCGATTGCCGGTCAGATGCTCCACCGTTGAGTCCTGTCGGCGACATTTATCTTTTCTCGGAAGGTTTTTTCAATTTGGATGAGTGTTTCAGGCTAATAATTATTGTTTATAAAAATAATTGTTACCCTTTGCTCTATGCACAAAAATCTTGTCTTAAAAAAACTATAGTTTATCAATTAATTTACATTATTGATTTAAATTAAAATAACCCTCAATTTACTTGTAAAATGAGGTAATAATGAACATATTTTGTTAGTTTCATCACAGGTACTTATGTACATAGAAATAATATACATAAATCGTCTACAAGTGGCTTTACCACAGTTTGATAATGCTTTCTAAACGCGAAACAGCTATCACGCGTAATAATAATTATCTACCAGAATAATTTTCTTTATAAATAAACTGTTTTTTAAAGAGAATAATAATAAATGAAATAAATATTATTTTGTAATCACCGCTTTATTAATAATATACACATATTTACATGTTTCGAAAGCGATGCTTTCTTTATCAGGAATACACATAATATTAAAAAATAATAATATCGAGTACAATATAATAAAAATATGTATTCTTTTTATTTCAAACATAAATTTGTTATTCCATGTTTTAAAATAATTTTTTATTAACATTTTTTGATTAATTACTTACCTATTTTAATCATTTTTTGTTAATATTTATAATTTGTCGATTCTTACATTATTGTATTCTATGTTTATCATTTGTCTATTGTTTTGGTATTCTTATATGCCTGATGAAGAAAGCATCGCTTTCGATACATGTAGATATGTGTATATTAATAAAGTGGAGAATACAATATAATTTTAAATTCGTTTATTAATAATGACGCCACAAAGTGAATATCAATATTTTGAAGAAATTATGAATAGTAATAAGTTTTTTTATTAAAATTAAAGTTTTTAAATAAAGTTGGAGTTCTACAAAAAAACTTGAACGCAATTAAAACATATGTATGGACTTGAAAAACATTTTTGGAAACCATCTGTTATTTGATGGGTATTCTTACGCCACTTGAAATAAGACCTTAGTAGTATGCCAGATATATGTTGGTAATCGTTTCAGGCTTCCTCCGACCTCGCCATTACAGCCTTCCAATGTCAACCGTTCCTAATTCTTCCTGATTTTTAAATAATGATTTTAATAATATTCTAGGTATTTCTGGCAAAGTTTTTTGTGGCGTCTTCTCAGATAATGTTTGGAGAGCACAATGGATTCCCAATTCAATGCCCCCAAGACCGGCTAAAAAAAGGTTTAGCGGGCTTAAAATGAAATTCTCTCCCCGGGAATGCACGAGCCCTGGTCGGGAAGAATGCTGAACTTTGTAATTAAATAAGATTTACGTGCTCCGTAATTAAAGCCGCGATGTTGATTGGTAGACATTTCTCGTCTTGAACTTTACTTTATTATTGTGGCCTTCGAAAATTGTTCGAACGCTTTCAATAGATTTAATTATTTATTATTTATACAGCGGCCTTTGAAGATGAACACGCCTTAAAGAAAGGTGGATGATCGCGTCTGCGTTCATGGGCGTTCTGTTCCAAGAAACTTTATCGAAATAATTAAATAAATATATTACGTTCAAACTTAAATACCAGTATATTAAGTCACTTTTCGTAGTTAAAATAATTTTAAAATTTTCAATTTTTCATAGCCCGCCAAAATTCTCCAAATCTATGGCCGGTCAGTTTTGATCAGTTTTTAGGTTAGAATATCAAATGTCAAAACAATGATGAGCTTTACAGTACATCATTTTATATTTTATTCATAGTAAACTATAACTAAAAATAAATAAGAAAATTATCTACCTTTTTAGAAACTTTAACTCGAAGAATAATAATAGTATTGATAATACTATTTACATAATTTTATTTTTTATCTACTTATTATTATTTACCTATTTTTATCATTATTATGTACTTATTATTATATACCTATTACTATTTACATAATATTTAATGTGTATTATTATATGCTTATTAATATTTACTTATTATTATTATCTACCTATTATTATTATTTAACAATTATAATCTAAATTTTAATTTTTATTGTATATCTACTACTAATATTTACTTATTATTATTGACTTATTAATATTTACTATCATTTACTTATTAATATTTACTACTCTTTATTCATGTATTATTATTTACTTATTAGTATTTACTGATCATTATTAAATTGTAAAGCCGCTCATCTCAACACAGGCCTGTCCTAGGGAGATGAGTGTCTAATGTTTTTGTTGTCATATTTAAATTTGATGAAATTAAATAAATAAATTGAGCATTAACATTATCATAATATCCGTATTTATAATTAATTTGCTCAATATTTTTTTTTATATTGAACAACAATTATAGAGTTTAAAGTCATTCAAATTAAGTTTAAATGTCGCCAAAATTAAAAAAATATATACAGATGTTACAAGTGCAATGGTACCAATATAACAAAGTGCGTCGGTGGGATGATTTTTTATTCAGTTTTAAATAACGATTTATATATTCTACGTATTCTATATACATAATAAAAGTTACATATTCACAATCGACGTTTGTTGATCTATATGAATATATATTTTTAAAGCCATTATATTTTTCACTGGAGTTCCTTATTGTCAAACTGTAAGATTTGTGTCAGTCTGGTCCACCATAACATCGCACATGAACTTGCAGTAAGCACCTCACAATTTGTTCCAATTTCCGGTGTCATGGATCCGAGTTCATTTAGACTGCACGCATAGTAAAGCACCGTAGTAAGTTTCACCCGACAAGACTACTGCGAACTCGAAGCGAATCGCCTCCACGCAGACACTTTCATGTGCAAGTTTTTATAAATTTTCATACCAGCAGCAATGATTGCATTGCGCCGTGAATAAATATCACTTGTTCAGTATTGTATCAAAGTTGTGTGGGGTTCCACGGAAAATGAAAAGAACGGCAGCCAGGTCCACTGAGAAATTTCAGAATGTATGCTCTAGCCAAACCATTCATATATAAATACCTTGATGCTAAACTGACTCTCAAGATGCAAGATGGCCGCGACCCTCATCATTTCTTTGGGGAGTTCTTATGCCTAGTAATAAAATAAAAAACAAGTAAATATGGATATTTGCCGATTTCCCCTCTATACCTTGGGCCCGAGCTCTACAAAACGTAATTCGACATAAGAAATCGACATTTCGAGGCAATTTCAACATCATCACGACTGAAGGAGTTATTTTATGAACATTTCAGAATGTGCAACGTCTTAAAAGGAACGACTGCGCTGCCTGTTTCATACATAACTTAATTTGGTTTTGAGGTCAAAATACCCATCCAAACAAAATTATATGTTTTTTTTATTAAACGTTCAGTAAATATCTAGTACGTATGAGAAGTATTTCATTTATTTTTGTTTTAAATTTAGAAGTATCTGCCATGAAAAAAATCAATTTTCATAATTTCAGAGGTAACTCAGAAAATTACAATACGTAAATAAAACACAAAAACAAAACATTAAAAAAAAAGTTTTTTGGGTTCGATTATTTAAATTATGTACGGCAAATTTGAGTTCCAACGTAAATTGGTCGTTTTTAATTTAATTTAAAGTCCACCATAATCCTTATTTTAATATTAAAAAAAACACGTATTTTATATTTCGTTATATTATATTGGAAAATATAATGAAATATAAAATACGTGTTTTTTTTTAAATATTAAAATAAGGATTATGGTGGACTTTAAATTAAATTAAAGACGGGGTAAAACATTTTTTTTTAAATCACCGTTAGCCCCCAAATAATTGTAAAGATGGCTCGAAAATAGCGAAAAATCAATTTCTTCGATGGCAAATTTCATAATGTAACACAAAAATAAATAAATTGCTTACTATTCTGTACTAAATATTTATTATAATTTTTCATGAAGAAAGGGATCATTAGGTTCAGGTGAGTATTTTGGCCTCAAATTCAAAATTAAGTTTTGTATAAAACAGACCGCGCAGCCGTTCCTCTTAGTGCTAATACATGATCATATCAAAACCTCGAGGTCCGTTTTTATATTGTGAGGTGTAAACTTTCGTCTTGAAGAGACCTATAAGGAGAAAATATGAAACCTACAATACTATACAATAACGTCTGTTTCATTTCAAAATGCCTAATGCATGATCAAATGATTAAACAGCTATTTTCTCCCTTTTTTTATTTAATTAATATGATAATTTTTTTACAGTAAGTAAACAAATAAAACATGATTACACTATATGGTAATTGTTGTACGATAGCAGGAAAATATGAATTTGTCGTGTAAATTTAGTAATTTATCAATAGTAGATATAGGAATGCCTTTGTCCAAATCATATTCCTTTTCTCCAAACATTCAATAATCTTCGTCCCAACTCAAATCTCTCCATACTTTTTGACTCCCTACCGTCATTTAAAACAAACGTTACTCGCAACTTAATCAATTCGCAATCACAACTCTTCACTACATAGCGCAATTCAGACACATTTTGTTTTTTGTTTTTATTATTTTTTTTTTAATTTCTATATAATTTTGACATTTTAACGCAAGGTATAAGTATAAAAAATAGATATAAAAAAGTTTTTTTTTCATAGTCCTCACTAGGAGATCCTGTGCTGAGGCGAATTAGATTTTGAATAAAGGGGTTTCAGCGACTTCTATATTTCAACTTCAGTGCTTGGATAGGGTATTTCCAGTAATTTCTATGACGTTGTTTTAAGAATACTAGTCAGTTCTTCTTCTGTTGATTCCTTAAGTTTTGCTGGATTTAATGCAATTATTGATTGAATTACTTTGTTTGATTCTATGTTGGAGTTAGTTATTTAATTTTACCGCAAAAATTCAGAGCTTGTTTATCCAAAATAATATTACACTTATTATAGGAACACATTTTTTATGGTTTAGCCATGTAGACCTAATGAACGAAGAAAGGAGTGTAAGAAGAATATATGACGCGAATGTGAATTGAAGAAGAAGCCGGAGACGCCGAGAGAAAGACATGGTACATGCAAACCGCAAAAAATACGCAATACACAAACTAAAACCAAATTTTCATTTTTTTTAATTTAAATTAAATCAAATTTAATAATGTGATTAATTGTTTTCTAACTAAATTGTTTTTCCGATAATACATCATTATTTTTAAAAACCCGCTGGAGTAAATAAAATCATATAAATAAATCATCACAAATTTAATCCGCCGCAGTTTGAAAATCTAACTCTAGTCTCTAGTCCATAGGTTCCCAAGTGGTACGTGCGGACCCCTTGGGGTCCATATAGATTTCTAGGGGGTCCATGGCAGGGAGAAAAAAAAGGAGGTTCACAAGATGTAAAAGGGGGTCCGAGTTCATTTATACTGCAGCTGTCACAATAATAAAAATAAAAAATTCTTGCAGAACTTAATAATAGCATTATTAAATTTAATTTACATTAATTTTTATTTTAAATTAAATAAAGTCCTACGAATTAAACACAAAAACAATTAATAAGTAATATTAATGTTCAATTAATCAACACTTGATGTTTCGGCCGTATAAAACCGTACACATTTTACGTGGGTTATTTTAAGTTTTTGTTAAATCCTAGTCAAAAGCTTTTGTTTAAAATGACAAATGATAACGTGAGATATTGTCAGGAGAGGTGTGAGATTAACAGTGATTGATACTAAATATCTTTGGCAGGTAAAAAAAGCTATCGCTTCTCAAATCGCCTCCTCCATTCAACCCTATTATCAATTTTTAATACAAAGCCTTTTTTTCTGGCACTTTTCATCTTTAAGTACACACATAATTACTGCTCCTTTGTTTAGTCAAAAGCCTATTTTGACAAATGCCTTCGATAAATATCCTTCAGGCGCCGAAGGGGATGCTTCCAGTGACAATACTGAAATAAAGGCTTATTAATCAGGAAATAAATGCCGGTGACAGTCGTAATGACCACGGCTCGTTAGGGGTAGATTGATTGAAAAATGACTGGAAGCAGTCTCTTTGTTTCGGTTCGTCGGACGGAGCGCTGGACGGGTAGTATCCACCCCTGGACAAGGTAAGGGCGGGTGGGAGCCTGTTTGTTGGATTTATTCACAGACTTTAGATCACCTGGAAGTACCTGATCGTTTAGGTTTTGAAAATTAACTTAATTGGAGGTAAAAGTAAACGACAGGCAACGAAAACAAACAAAAACGGATTTTCACGTAAATGTGGTGATGTTACTCACCTTCTTCTTACTAGTACCATATTCTATTAGAGGTTGGCCATCGTAACGTGGTATTTACACTGCAGACTGCACTTTGGAAAAACTCAGCGGAACTGCGCTCGTACCAGTCACAGATGGCCTCTGTGGTCGAGTGGTAAGATCCTCGACTAGAAATCTAGAGGTCGCAAGTACGAAACTAAAAAAAGTAAAATTAATTTCATTAAATCGTGTTATTTCACATAATAAATAACATAATATAGTACATATACTCGTATAACCCTTGAGTCTGTGCAGAAACTGGCGGTCTGCTTGATAGATTCGCCTATCTTAATAAACGGATTTGGAGCACAGACGTCAGGTGAAAATTTTGTTCTTGTTCTACCGGTATTTTAATGGAAGATGTTGTGAGGAACTAGCGTCGTTGGTCACTTCGGCACCAGTGCACATTAGGAAAACACTCCAAATGCGGGCACAACATTTCACACGGTTGACATTTGTCGTACGAGAACGGTTCGTTTTTTCGACTCGTTCTTGTGTTCAATAGCTCGGCTGTGGAATGATCTGCTGGCCTCTGTGTTTCCTCTCTTCTACAACATGTCTCTTTAAGACCCAGGTTCACTCCTTCCTATCCTCTAAAAGATCATCCACATAGCATCCCCAAAGATGAATAGGCCATGAGGGAAATCATTTCCCTTAGGCCCTTTGTGTCGAGTTACAGTAAAAAAAATATAAATATATATATAGTACACTTGCGGCCCGTTCCAGAGTGGAAGATACTCTCAGTACCGCCCTGGTGAACGACCATCGCTCAGAATCGAAACGTTACTGGAAATGGCTGTATGCCTGTTTAGTGACCGGGTGTGAATAGCCAAGTACTTCCCCGCCTTCCTCTGCACCATCTCCTTCCTCTCCCCATACTCATCAACCCCCCGACATTTCCCATTTGGGGATGCCAAATCTCACTGGCTTCAGATGGTTGGGAGCAGGGATGTTACACAGGTATCGAAGCCAGGCGGTGCAGTGTCTTCGCATACTACGTCTTCCGTAAATCTCCCTCTGGACTTTCAGTTTAGTGAACCTCTTCATCATTTTTTAGGTTATCTGTTCAGGGTATTTTCACTAAGCGTCTATACGAGTAGTATAACCATTCATTAGAGATCAGCAATCAAAAATACCCACTTTGCAGATTGATAACTCAGAAATCCTACGAACTATTTTTACGTAAATTTTATACCGATTATTAGTAAAATATATAAGGCTTAAAAATGCAATAATCATCAAAATTTTAAATGCAATATTAAATACGTAAAAGACTTTTAAGGAAAACGTTTAAAATTGCTTTAAATGGTTTTAAAACTGCACCTATTTTCAGATATTTTGGGATGTATTTCATGGAATTTAAAGATTTCAGTTTAGAAATTTTCGCCGTTTGAAACTTTATATATTTTCTAACTAGGCATATAGATTTTGCAAATAAATAAAGTATGTTATTGCTTGAGTTATCACCCTGCAAAGAGATGTTTAGGGTCATTTTTGTGTGCTGGCCCTATGGTAGAAACTGTAGTATATTTTTGTGCTTTAAAATGTCAATTACATATATTAGGAATAATAATGGTTCAAAGACCGTGCCTTGAGGGATTCCAAATTTACTTCTTAGCGATTTACTGAATATTTGTTTTAATTTTACCGTTTGAGTAGTCTGTTAAGTAGCTTTCAATCCATTTAATGGCTATGTAGTCAATTCCATTTTTTTTTAAATTGAATATAGGTTTTTTTTATTGTAAATGCTGTCAAACGCTCTCTCTAAATCATAGATTCTCAAACTTTCATCCCCGTGGATCATTTTACCATTCTTTTAATTTTCCGTGGACCCCCATCCCAGCCTGTCTGTCCAAGACTTTGGTACAATTCTGACCAAGTGGTATTTATTCACTGCGCAGTGGATTTCTGCTTTTATGAAAATTTCTAAAAACTTTCAAATAAACGTTCCTCCGTGCACGCGATTCGCTTTAAGTGCACAGTAGGCTTGTTGAGCGAAACTTACTACGGTGTTTTTCTATGCAACTTCCAAGGTTCTGCAGTGCCTCTACGATGTTCACTGAAGGGAGGGTCCACTCATTCCCCGCCTTACTTCGCCACCGACTATCCAGCTTCTGGGGCAGGACACCGGAGTCAACCAACGCCATTGTCGTGGCTGCATCCGCGTGGCTCAGCTCTCCATTCAATGAGCGATGGATGCAGATGATGCGACTGCCACCCTGAAGATGATCTACTCAATTAAATTTATTTAATTTATTCTATTTTAATATTATCTATTAAGTTTTTCATTTTATTTTGATGTAATTATCTTTTGGTAATTACTTTTTATTTTATTTAATACGTTTCTTTTCTTTTTTTATATTTTTATTTAACCCTTTTCATTTTTATTATTTATTTATTTTATTGTATTCATTTCTCTATTTATATTGTATGTGCTTCATGTGATATGGCAGACTGGGTTTGCACTACCCACCCAGTCCTGCTGGATTAAAAACTTAAATAAAATAAAATAAATAAATAAAAATAAAATAAATATCCGTGCATTCTAAATGAACTCCGATCCGTGGACTCCTATTTACATCTCGTGGACTCCCTTTTTTTCTCCTCCTGCAAATCTACACGGAACCCAGGGGTCGTACCATACGGACCACTTTGCGAACTCATGCTCTAAGATTTAGAGTCTAAATCAACGAAAATTCCTGTACATTTATTTGAATTGCCCAGATTACTCTGAAAGACAGTGGAGTTTTCAGTACTTTTTACCTCTGTGAATTCGAATTGAATCGGTAGCGTCGCGAAAGTTTATTTGACAAACCTGTCTCCCTTGCACCGCGTTGCCTCGCTCTTTCGTTTATTTGGTCATTCGTAATTAGCGGTGACGGGACACTCCCCACCACCTCCACAAAACATTTCATTATTTGCACAAAAGGACAACGTTTCTTTTGGCTAGGGAAGCTGCGCCAGTTACGAAAATCAAACATTTATTTCCGCTTGGTCCCGGCCCCGTACAAGTGCTGACAATATACTTAAATCAATCAATTAAAACTAACGCCCCATCTCGGAAGAGGCATACACTGATACCCCGATACACTGATAAAACTGATAAGACTTACAAACTAGAAAGTTGAGGCGGCTAAAGGAGAATTATGGGTAGCTTAAATTTTTTTTTCGTGTACATACATGTATTCGAGTTATTTAAAGTTTTTTATTTTTATTTTTTTTTTGTATTAACTCCAAACAGAAAACCCTGAGAAAAATAATTTCTCTCAAGGCCTATGGGATTTTATGTGGAGGGTATTTTTAAGGAAAGGACGGAAATGAAATGAGGAATCTGGGTGTCAGTGTGGGCAGAAGTAACGGAATAACGAAGTAACGGAAAACAGAAGCCGTATTAATACAACTCTCCCTCTACGATGCAAGGCAATACATCGATAGAGTCCGGTAGGAGATGTTGACGGGTGTAACTCGACCAGCCTCTGCCTATTTGTCCCACTACGTAGCTGGTGGGTAGACGTATCCACCACCGAGACCTAGACAAACCTAAACTCGGTCACGAAACGCAGCGAACCACTTCGGTGACCTTTGCAGAGGTGTTATCTCATGGATGATTCCGGGGTGGCGGTTCTTAAACCCGCCTACCAAAGTAAAGTTCAAATTATATATTAAACATGTATTGGAGGGTGTCAATTTTAGTAAAATAAAAATTCTCGATATCTCAAATGTTGCGTATTTAAAAAAAATTCATTTAATTTTTATTTTTAAAAAAATCTTGATATCTCAAACGTTATGAAAACCGAAAAAATTAAGAAACCGCATTAACACATTTTTTAGTAACATTTTAAACAATAATTGTTAAAAAAAGCTGTTTTTTTCTTGCTTATATTTTAGCATTAAAGATTTTTGTTGTTTTCAGATTTCTTTTAGCATTAATTATGATGATAAACTATAAGTTTTATACACATTTTTAAAATTTAAACAATGGTACATAATTTAAATGAGAATAAATTTTTTAAGGAACCGTAAAAAACTGTAACCACTGGTGTACCAAAAGGTATACCTTTTTTGTTCTTTTTTTATTTCTATTATATAATTTCAATACGTATTTTTTTCATTTAGTGACAATTTGCAATGTTTTTCTTAGTCCTCCTCACTAGAGGTTCCTATGCTGAGGCAGACTAGGCTTTATTTAGAAGCTGTTTTTAAGCTCCTACGAAGTTCTTTTCAAGATGCTGGAAAATTCCTCTTTGTTTATTTGTATGAGTCAGGTTTTAATTTGATTTTTGAAATCATTTTCCTTTTTTGTTTTTTTTTTTAATTTTTATGGCCAGTTGAAGTGAATTAAATAACTTAGTGGAGAGATATTTATAATTCATTTGTCCAAAACCAGTTTTAAATTTAGAATATTCATAATGTCATTTTGATTCACTCTTGTGTGGGGAAAGTTAAGTTTCTTTGAACTTAATAATATCTATTATAAGAATCTTTTGGTTAAAACATTCTTTAAATATATATTTTGGATTTTAGGTACTGCAAAAGATTATAAAATTCTTTTATTGGCGTTCTTATGGGAACTTTTTAAATTGTCTTGATGATATACCCTTATGGGTTTTAGACAATTGCTAATTAATGTCGTTGGTAGTTGTCGATCCCCATCCTAGTATACCATATTCGAGGCGGGAATGTCATTGCACATAATAAACTTTTTTAACATCATTTTGACAAAAAATATGGTTTTGTTTTAAAAAAATATATGTTTATTTTGGGGGTTTCCTCATAATACCACCAAAAATTTTCATCGATTTCTATGCCAAGATATTTTTTACTTCCTCTTTGGATAATTTGAATATTTGTGCTACGTATGTAGATAGCAATGAATATTTCAAATTATCGAAAAAATGAAACGGAAAAATCTGCAGCCTCGGAAAATTATTAATTTTCCACCCATAAAATAATTTCGCAGTGAGATTTTAGAATCTTAGAGAGTGAATGACGAGTAATTTAATTAAGCGAGGGGACACGATCCTGAAATATTACATGAAAAAATCAATACAATTTTATTAAACTCGGGGAGGGACGATGTTCCATATAATTCCCTCCAAAGCGACGGGAAAAAGACGTAAAAAGATATAGAAAGCTTTTTCTCAAGGTACGGTAGGAAGATATCCAATCCGGGATGTTTGAATAAATTGAACGTATTTCATCTCGGACTAGTATTAAAATTTTCTTTCAAAGCTTTCTACTCAAATTACTCCACTCTGAGAAGGATCGTGAAAAATGTTGGCATAACTTTGGAAATTGACAATTTGTAACAAATTTCACGGTTTGTTTTTGACAAAGATTGCTTGATTAAAATTTATTTTGATAAATTGTAACAAAAATACCTCTTTCCGCCTGTTCCACCAGAAATTAAGCAATTCAAATATCTTTATGCTACTAAACATATTACCAAGATTTTGTAGTTTTATCAATTTGACTACAACTAATAAGGCTCAATTATGAGTTGTAGTCAAATAGCCTTGACAAACATCTGACGAATTTTTATAACGAGATATGAACTGACAATATTTGATTATTCCTAATTCCATCAATATAAGCGGAATATTGTGCTTGTGCATTGATGGAGTGCATAGCTAGCAGATACTGGAACCCGCGACGCCGTAGTCGGAACCCGAGATGTTACGTCCTTTAATTAAAAATATTGACCAAAATTACAGGAGATACATGCTGAAAAAATAGTTAGGCGAAAAAGAATTTGTGTACTAATCCATTTTTCTTTCTCTTTCCAGATTGTCCTTGTAGTTTTTATACCCTTTTTTAAATTTCTCTGCTTTTTTTATACCCTTGTTTCCATTTCGTAAACATATTTATTTAATTTTTTATTTTTTAAATAACATTAATTAAATAATGCAAGCGTAACATTAATTTAAAATATGTACTTTTCTTGAATTTTCCATATAGACCGTTACTAAGAACCCATCAGTAATAATCAGAAAATGTAGATATATATTTATAAGACTAAGAAATATTCTTAGACTAGAAAACCTAAAAAGAGTGTACTATGCAATTGTTCAGTCTATTTTACAATATGGAATTATTGGCTGGGGGGGAATATATGATAATATTTTAAGTCCACTTAAAATAATTCAAAGATTGATAATAAAGGTAATTTTAAAAAAACCATCATCATTTTCCACTGAAAAGCTTTTTACAATATTCAATGTACCTACAGTAGATAAAATTTATAAAAAAATATGCAATTATTCAAATCTTTAAAGAAAAAATGTTAAATAAATTACAATTTAATATATCCGCAAGGTATCAGCAAAACATTAAAATCCCGCCATTCAATACTAAGCATACGCAAAACACATACCTATATCTAGGAATAACTTTTTTTAACAATCTGCCATCTGATCTTAAAATTATAGAAAATATTCATGAATTTCAACATAGATTAAAAAACTACTGTAACAATTTTTTATTTTTATTTTATTGTTTTTTGTTATTATTAGATTTTTTTGTCTTTTATTATTATCTTCTCTTCTTTTCTTCTACTTTCTTTTCATTTCCTTTCTTTTCTTTAATACTATTACTAGTGATAAATTACAAAATTTACACGACAAATTCATATTTTCCTGCTATTGTACAACAATATTTCAAGTTATGATTTGATTAATTAAGCGATAATCACTCACCAAACACAAGAACCTTGTTTCTTTATGGTAAGGAATAGCTATATTATATTTTTGTTACACTATATGAATCATGTCTTATTTTTATATACTCTCTGTAAAAAAAATTATCATATTAAATAAAAAAAATAAAAAATAAAAATAATAATAATAAGAGTAAATTTCTACAGCTCAGTTTTGTGAAGAGTCACCTCAAGTGCGCTTTAAACTAACTAACCTAACCGAATATATATTTTTTTTTTTACATGAATACCACCCAAGAGTCTCAACTGCTCCCAACCGTCCGGAGCCAGTGAGACTATGGCATCCCCGATTGGGGAATGTTGTGAGTCTGAAGGTATTGGGGAGGGGAAGGAGAAGGGGAAGAGGAAGGTGTGGAAATACCTGACTATTCAGACCGGTCACCAAACACGGTTAAAAGCCATTTCAAGCAACGTGTCAATTCTGAATGGTGGTCTTTCACCAGGGCGATACTGAGAGTATCTTCCACTCTGGAACGTGCGCAAATATACAATATATTATTTAATTGTGAAACAGCACAAATTAATTGAATAAAATTTACTTGCGCACGCCGGAATTTGAACCCGCGACATTCGAATTCGTAGTCGAGAGCCTTACCCTCAACCATGGATGCCGTCATTGTAAAATAACATATATACTACATAGTGTTACTCTTATTATTGAATATATATGCAAATTATATCAATGACTATTCATGAGCAGCCTCACTAACATTCACATTTTAGATATTATAAAATAACAATTTAGAAGGTAGGGGTGTAAATAATCAAATATAAAGTAGGTACAAATAACAACACAGCGAGAGAATATTATATCACATTATATTCATTGCCAAACTGATATCTATCCAAACTCTGTGCATTTCGTCAATTTATGGATATGGTCGTCGGAAAAGATAATTATAAAGAAGAATTAAAAAATAAATAAACAATTATTTTTATAAACAATAATTATTAGCCTGAAACACTCATCCAAATTGAAAAAACCTTCCGAGCAAAGATAAATGTCGCCGGCAGGACTCGAATTCACACCCTTCTAATATCCGGTCAGATGCTCTACCATTGAGCTACGTCGGCTTATCGCAAACCCGCCAAGTTAATCAATATATACTAGTGTTTCATCCAATAATTACGGTTTTTTATTATATTTCACCTGTAAACAACCAACTTTATTAGTATGAGGAAGGCTTGTAACGGCTAAATCCCTCAATAGGTGGCGTTGAGACAAATTATGTCTTCATTTTATTGGTGAAAAATGTTTTGACTTGTCAAATATTTATTAATTGATAAATAAACAGTTTATTGGTATATTATTACAACAGTAATGTAACAATTTGAAAAAAAAAAGAAATATATCTTAAAGAATTGCTTTCTTCCGTATGTAGTCCTTCCCCACATCTTGCGTGGGTGACTATTCATTTATCGAACTTCGAATCAATATTGAAAGTCTGACACATATGGTAGTGAAACTTCCCGGGACGATCCGCACATTTCATCTCTGGCGAAATGATCCCGGCTCGCCCTTTGCCCGGCAGAGCTCATCAGTGCCCAGCTAATTGACAATACTGGCTGGGAACGATATTAAACTGTTCCCGGCAGATTGCCCGTGTTTTCGCCATTCTGGTCTCCATTGATATTTAAATCAAAGTGCCTATGAATTCACATTTGATATTGATATATTACCGTTTTCCTCATTAGAGTCCGGAAGCGTTTAGAAGGGGTTTTAAATTATATTTAACTACCTATTTTAGATGCCCACTGTTAAATTTCGCAGCCACCTCTGTTCTGGATCTCCAAAATACCTGAAAAAACCTTAATAATTAGATTACTTCTATTGCGAAGTTTTCGTGGGAAAATCACCACAAAGGCGCTTCAGAAATAATTTATATAACTTATCACTCGGACGTATAACTACTACTACCTTACAGCAAAATCTATTACTAATGATGGTAGTGGGAGATTTCCAAATATTGTCAGGTTATTCGTAACCCGGGCATATTTGTCTTTCTTTTAAAAAATAAAAATAAAAAATACTTGCATCTATGACTTATATCTCGGGAGTAACTACTGAGACTTATTACTAGCGACTTACATCTATGACTTATAGCGAGTGAGTTATAACTAAAAGTTATATCTAATAACAATTTAGACTTAAGAATGTATAACTTGAATATAAACCTAATACATATATAAAACTAATACATAGGAATATTTATATATTAATAACCGAGTGCATATTTTACACGCAGTACTGCAAAATGACTTACAACTATGGATTACAACTAGAGTCTTACTACACTCATAGATTACCCCATCTTCACATACGGATTCGCAATCTTTAGAGCACAGGCGTCAGGTGTGAATGTTGTCCTTGTTCTACCGGTATTTAGATGAAATATGCTAAGAATTCCGGAAATACGCTAAATTCGTTCTCGAGTTGAACAGCTCAGCTGTGGAATGGTTTACGGACCTCTGTGTTTCCTCCCTCCTTCAACATGGGTTTCTTCAATATCCAGGTTCATGCCTTCCTTTTCTCAAATAGATCCGTCACAGGGCATCCCCAAAGATGACTCAATGATGCCCCAACCCTTGGAAGTATTAACTTTGGCAGTATTACAACACAAACAGTGAGGAGATATGAACCGTGCAGACACACGAATGAAGCTTCAGCGTTGTTCTTTAATTCAGGAAAAAAACACGTATTTAAAAAAAAAAGTCCAACCTCCTTGCTTCATTCACATTCATTCATCGTCACATAAATACTTTTCTGTTATCGTGTCTCCCGCATTATTATAACACGACTCAAGTATTTGATTCACTTGATCCTGCCATCTCTTCTGTGGGCGTCCCCGACTTCTTTCTTTACTATTCATTTTCACCTACATTCACTCCTTTTATCGTTCATCTGCTCTCCATGCCCAAACCATCCAAGCGTCCCTTTCTTAATCTTATTATTTGCGAGAATTATTCCGACCTCCACATTTTTAACACGGTCGTACATGGTTATACCACACGTACGCCTCGAGAATCTTATTTCCACAGGATTCAGCCTACTTTCAACCTTGTTCTACCAGGTCCATGCCTCACTGCCATATATAAAAGTTGGCATCAGCACTCCACTGTGAACTGCTAGCTTTCCTTCTTCTTACATGTTTTCATTAACGCCAATGGCGTTCAGTCTGCCTCCAATGGAGTTTCCTGCGTTAACCCTTCATTCAATATTCTCTTCAGCCTTTCTCTCTCTTGTAAACACAACACAAAAACTCCTGCACCTGCTCCACGTATTCAGTCCATGAAAACATATGTTTTAAGAAAATTAATCTACGAACGGACTTTTTGTAACGTCTCGTGGTGGAACATTTTAAAATAAATGAGCATCAGAAAAATATTCTAACTTTTCGCGACGCGTATTTTTTAATTATTTTTATTGTATTAAATTAATTACATACAGTAAGGACTTGTACCCGCTGAGCCACTGCAAGCAGCTTGTCAGCAGAAGTTTGGTTCAACGTGAAGTTTAGTTTAGTTTAGTTCACGTTCAAGGTGAAACGAATAACCTAACTTGTGTAGAACTAAATATTCGGTCAATATGCAAGTACTGGGACTTCTTTCATGTTTCTTTTAAAAACTATATTAATCACATTGACATACTTATGTTGTGCGAAACCGCAATTCGTTCGGAATTTGTGAGTTTTTATGATATTCATGGATATAATTCGCATTACTATTGTAGAAGTCATAAATCCGGAGGAGGTATTTTGTTGTATGTAAAAAATAATCTCTCCTTTTCGCAAATATTTCTAGACACTTAATATTTTGAGAACGTTTTTGGAATATTGACACTTCCAAATAATAACACTTTAAATCTTTTAGCTAAATACCGACCTCCGAATCTCAACAAACAAGCATTTTTGTCAGAAATATCCTCCGTGTTCAATAACAATATTAATTCAAATGAAAGTGTCATCTTTTTTGGCCACATTAACTTAAATCTATTAAATACAAATGATCCTATCATAATAAATTACGAAAATATCTTAGCAAATAACTATTTAGTCAAATGCATAGATGGCGCTACTAGGGAAGTGATCGTTCAACATAAAATAAAGTACTCTTGTATCGACCACTTTTTTGTGAGGTTAAATGAAAAGTAATCCGTCGGAGCAGACGTGAGTTCAATATCCGCATGCATATGTGATTATAATATTGCTGATCACCACACGACGGCTGTAAATATTCACTTCAGCTCTATAGAACGGGCAAACTCTAACAAATCTCATAACATAACGATTCTATCACAAAAACATATTGATAATAATATGAATAATTATGATTGGAAATCACTTCTAGAGGTAAAATACTGTTTTATTATTTATTCAAAAATTAAAACTTATTTTGATGACTTGTATAAAAATAGCATAATTGTGATAAGTAAAAAATCTAAAACACGACCCTTTGCCAAACATGTTTGGATATCTAACGATGCATCGAATAAGATTAAAAAAGAGATTTTTTTTAATATAAAAGTTGGAAAAATGCTCCAACAAACAAATACTATGAAAAAGAATATAAGTGTTTTAGAAATGTTTTAAATAAATTGTTAGTTGTCTCCAAATATCTGATGATTTTGTAAATGTAACTAATGATTTTTCTGAAAGTGTTTACAATATGTTACATTAGTGCAATTACAAGACAGCTGGGTTTGAACCGGAGGATATGCCTGAAAGCATGTACCTACCGAGAGCCACAGTGGCTGAAATAGAAAACATTGTTAGGCGAATGAAAAGCTCTTCTCCAGGAATAGATAATAATATGAGTGATATTAAAACGAGTCTTTTAATATGAGTGATATTAAAAAACATATTTTAACCTTAAGTCCCATTACAACCCATTTTGTAAATAGAATCTTATTTCAAGCAAAAAATCCTGACGAATTAAAATGTAGTATTATCAGACCTATCTATAAAGGAGGTGATCACACTGTATTGGGTAACTACAGACCAATTCGTATTTTACCATCACTCGACAAAATTCTTGAAAAATATATTCAGTTAAAATTAGTTAAATATTTGGAAAAATTTTCCATTATTGATACCAAGCAATACGATTTACAAAAAAAAAAGCACTGAATTGCTATGGTACTTCAAAAGTTTGCCAGACTAATAAATAATTAGTTGAATTGTAAAAAAACATACATTAGTCTTATTTATACATTATTCCAAAGCTCTTGATAATATTGACTATTATAAATTACATAAAATACTAAAAATTATAGGAATTAGAGGAAAACTTCAAAAACTCTTTGAAAATTATTTAAGCAACCGATGCATGAAACTAAAAATATTGAACACTATAAGTAAAAAAAAGAAGTTTATGGCAGGAGTTCCTCAAGGTTCCATATTAGGTCGAATTTTGTATATTATTTATGTATCATTCATTAAATACATTTTTAGACATGTAAAACACTTTGTGTATGCGAATGATACTGCTTTGGTAATTTCTAGCAGTGATTTGCAAACATGTATGGATCTTTTACAAAAATACTACATTGAACATTTAAAATGGTCTCATGATTCTGGAGTAATTATAAATGCAAAAAAAAAACTAAATTGATCCACATAAGATCAACAAAGGCAAAGGTATATATTACACCTGAAATAAAAACACATACTTCAGATTGTTTACACGATGGCATTTCTGCATCGTGTACATGTGAAAATCTTGATCTTGTGAAATCATATGTTTATTTAGGTGTCATTATTGATTGTTTTTTTAAGTGGGATTTACAAATAAATAAGGTTTGTGTACGATTAAGATCAATTGTTAGAAGATTATTTAAATTAAAATTCTTTGTACCAATCTGTACACTTTAAATAATTTATTTATCATTAGCGGAATCTGTTATAAGGTGTGGAATTACAGCCTGGGGACTTTCCTGTAAAACAAACATCAATCATGTTCAATCAGTACAAAATTCATTGGCTAAATTATTACCCTATAAAAGTTCATACGAACAAAGACGTAATAATCCATACTTTTATCAGAGTCTCAAAATTCTTTAAGTTAGATCAATTCTGTATGCAAAATTATATTTCAGCACATTAATAACCCTGTATTTATTAAAAATAGACTAGAGCACATATACAATACTCGTCTTGATTTTAATGAAGGATAAATGGTTCCTAAGCATAAAAACAAATATGGACAAAGAACTTTAGAATACATGATTCCTATTTGTATAAATATGTTACCCGCTAAAATAAAATAAAAAAACTGTATTAAAACTAAACCATTAATAAACACATTGAAAACTTGGCTACCTGAAAGAAGCTATTTGTATTAGAAATAAGGAAATATTATTTTATTTATGATTTATTGCTTTCGTTTATGTTTTTATTTTATTCATTTTTTTATATATTTTTGCAGAAATATTTTTTAAATAATATTCTTTACAAATATTTATGTTTTAAGCTTGTTACATATAGTTTTTATGTTTTTATTTTATATATTGTTTTTTTATGTTTTTATTTCACATATTTTGTGACCTTGTCTGTAAATTTTATGATTTAAAGCTCCGGTTTGACAAACTACTTTTTGAATTGTAAAAAAAAAACAATATTATATAATACAACAATATATAACAATCATCATACAAATGCTGGGCTAAATTAAAGCAAAATAGGTTGGCATGTTGTGAAATATGTACACAAGTTGGAAAAAATATTTATAAAATATATGAAAACAGCATAACAGTACTGTTATAGAGATACTAGAGTCCAATTAGATGATATCGATACAAGTATTAAAAAATAGAGAAATAAAAAACTGTAGTAAAGTTTTGTTACAATGAGGATATACTTAGTATAATAGTAGCACGTAAATAATTTTAAAGATACCCGCAGTCATCAAAGAGATATACAATCAAGGAAACCATCATTCAAAGCACTCCAGGGAAAAGCACCTGAAGCAGCTGAAAAGCTGGGAAAAGCAGCTGAACTATGTGTCCGACAAAACCCAAGTGATAGACAGCTTTCTTTGAAGTCAACAGATTTGAATGCTGCTAACCGATTAGTTGAACCCTCTCGGTTAAATAAACCCATGTACTATGATCGCGCTTTTTGTATATCGGGCCCGGTCATCTGGAATAAGCTTCCCCCAAATATTGCTATCATCCAGAATTTAGCAGAGTTCAAACGGGTATTGAAAACAAAATTATTCAAAAAATCCTATCCGACACAAAACATAAATTCATGTACGTAGAAACAGAATTTCAGGACATTTTTTCTTTTAATCCTCCATTGCTTATTTAGTTGCGGTTTTCTCTCCTTGTTATTTAATTCCATTAGTATTCCGTGTAAAACCATGAAAATAATGTCATATAATTTTCTCTTGCTTTGTTGTTATTTGTACCTACTTTATATTTGATTATTTTCACCGTTTGTTTCTAAATTGTTATTTTATAATACCTGCTCATGAATCTTTTACGTCATAATTTTATTTTGCATAGTATATCTGTTATTTTACAATTATATTAGGTTGGTTAGTTAGTGTAGAGCGTACTTGAGGTGAACCTTCACAAAACTGCGCTATAGAAATTAACTCTTATTATTATTATTATCATATTTGTTCAATAGACAATAAAAGAAAGAGCAAATTAGCGTAAATACAGTAGATATAAAAGAGCTACACAACTAAGAAGACCGTCATATTGGTTACCATCAATACACTAGGTTTCTTTCCAAAAGCCAACACTTTAATATCAATGAGAATTTCGTCATGGATCAATTGTTTTTAATTTTGTATGGCAAATTGTTAAACATAAATGGTACAATGAATTCAGGGGTTCGTTGGTCTTATTTATTTTGAAATATTGGCACTATCATTTTTATATTTTGTGTCAATTGTATATTGTGTACATGGTTCACAATGCGTAGAACGGAGCTTGAAATTTTAACGTATTTGGAACAAAATTCTATAGAAGTATGACAATATATTCAGTTGCTAGCATTTCACATACATTGAAATTCAATAATTCTATACTAGCACCTCCAGTAGCCCGATATAAAGAAGAAAAAAAACAAGAAAATTTATTACAATTTATAATATTACGGTTTTATTCTCTTTGTAATTCACCAGACCGAGTAAGACTGGCGAGCGGTTAGGCTAATAACTGTCAGTGTAAACCTATTTTCCTCGTAAATATTTTTTTCATTTATGAGCAAAAAAGGAGTAACATCATAATATGTAGGTTACCTAATATTTATTTTTTCATTTTTCTTTTTTTATAATTTATTAAGAATATATTTCACAGAAAATCTATTAAAATGTACAAAATTAAAACAAATCTATAACTCGGACCACTAAAGGGCGTGAGTGTAGCATGTTGGCATCAAATGTCTGGAGCTGGAGGTACTGTCATTTTAGAGCATTTGTTGCAACAAGTCGGCATGACGTTCAATTCAAAACCTTTTGCGGCATCCGGTCACCTCAGAAGTCAATTTGAGTATGCTATATTGCATCTCTTAAAAAACTACCATATATTATCTTTAATTCAACCCCGTATCTTATTTCCGTGCTGAGATAATGCGTAATGATGAACAGTAAAAATATGTGATATAAACATACTTACATACACGAAATTTATATTTTATATAATTTAAGATCCTCACGCCAATAGAATTTGAATATCAGGGGTGGCAAACAAAGTAAAGTCATGGTCCGTTACCCCTGAAACCCAAAATTGTGTATAACTTGTACTTTCCGAATTAATTCTACCAGTCTGGAGATAGCCGTTATAGGCTAAAAAAATTGGAATTGAGTTAAAAAGTGTCTTTTATTTGATCAGGAATATATCACAATGCAAGAAGTTTTCTATTCCTGACATTTTTGTAGAACCGTTATTGTATCAAACGTATCTAGAGTGAATCAATTAAACAAAACATTATTAAATAAAACATATTTCTTTATAACCAAATATAAATTGCTGTACAACACGTGTAAATAAGCAAGTCAAGATTGCTCTACAAAATGCAATACCAAGCGAGCCAAAGGCCTATATTTCACCGTAAAGAAATCAAAATTACACCACAAAATACAATGATTTAACAACACCTGCAAATAATGTTGCCGGCGCCCTATAAAAATCGTACGCATATAGGCACGCGCTCTGTTCCCGCTCACGACCCTGACAAAGTAACATCTCCACTGTAACGTTGTTTCACAGTGAAAATCGACCACCATCATTTACCTTCAATCTACCCGGATCTGCCTTCCTCACCAAGTGAGAGATCTTCACTCTACCCAGACCCACTCTCCTCACCAGGCGAGAGACCTCCGCCGAGATGCTGCTTCACCTCGAATGCCTCAACTTATCGCTTCCAGACAGGAATAGTCTCTACGCCTGTCAACGGCCGACGTTACCTCAAGTGAACTACGAGCTTGCAGCGACCGGTCCGAGCCTAAATCCGTCCCCGGATATGCCGCAGCCTGAGCCCGGCAGCCACCCAGCCTACCTACAAGCTTGCAGCTACTGGTCCGACCCTAAATCCTTCCCTGAGTATGCCGCAACCTGAGCCCGACAGCCAACCAGAGCTTGCAGCGACCGGTCCGATCGTAAAGCCGTCCCTGGATATGCCGCAACCTGAACCCGATAGCCACCCAGCCTAGCTACGAGCTTGCAGCGACTGGTCCGACCCTAAAGCCATCCCCAGATATGCCGCAACCTGAGCCCGACAGCCACCCAGCCTACCTAGTACGCTCCGGGCGACGACATCCCCACTTGGAAACTACCAAAAACCTTTCTCAGAAGGACTAGCGAATCACAATAGTGTTGCGTCCTTGTGTGCCGGTACCTAAATATGTACAGTTCCTTGTGCGGGCCTACACGTCTCGTACAGTTTTAATTTTTATTAGTTTTAGTTGTTAGTTTTTGTGTTTAAATAATAAAAGTGAATTCTTTTATTTGAATAGTAATCCAAGGGTTTTATTAAAATTTCTTTTCTCCCCCAATGAGCTATTAAATCGTTAATTATGTTTCACCCTGATGAACATTTTATTGATCAACGATGACTACAAAAAATATGGGTTGTTTGGGCATTGAGAAGGGTTTATTTAATGGAAATGTTCCTCTAAATTATTCACGTCATTAATAGCTTTCGAATAATTGGAACAATATTCGTAATATGCTGATTTTTTTTTTATTATGTCAAAATCTCTATATATATAAATGATTGTTTATGTGTCTTCGATTGTCTCAAAAATTGCTCTACGGATTTCGCTGAAAACATCACAGTTTGTTTTTATTAGTGCCAGAAAGGTTTAGACAGTCATTTGAATGAAATCCAATTTGTAAAACTGTTGCCATAAGGTTTTTAAATTAGTATGAAAAACATTGAACCTGCCATGTTATATTGAGGTTAGTCGATAGATATACCACTTTGGTTAGCCACAGATTACATATTCAAAAGAAGAAGGTTTGTTTAGGTAGAATATTTAAAAAATTTAAAACACAAGTAGGTACACAATTAAGTTTTTTTTTACTTAGATGTTAAAATAAATGTTTTGAATGAAATAAAATTTTCAAATGCTCGCTTCCTTGTTTTTTTGTTCAGAGACAGTAATAGTTATCATAACGCATTACTTTCGTCGTCAAATTAAGCCCAAACGAAAACCGAGAATTCACAACTTCATAACTTTATCAAAATTTAAAAAAAAAATGTGGTTCACTTGCGGTGACGTCAGCTGTTGCTGGGTGTAGAGACAATTCCTGTCTGGCAGCGGCAAGTTGAGGCATCCAAGGTGAAGAAGCATCTCGACAGATGAGGATAGCGGGTCTGGGTAGAGTGAATATCTCTCGCTTGGTGAGGAGAGCCGGGTCGGCTAGAATGAAGATAAATGATGGTGGTCGATTTTCACGGTGGAGGAGCGTCTCGGCTTAGATGTTGCTCGGACAGGGCCGCTGGCAGGAATGCGAGACGTACTTCCGGGTACTGGCTTTATAGGCCGATCGACAGTTGTTTTGTTCAGAGGTCAGTCAACTGCTACGTGGTGTTTTTGTTTACTTCAAGGCAGTTATTTACCTCATGGTCATTCACCTGCTACGTGTTGTTTTTATGATGATTTTACTTTAAGATATGGGCCGTTGTATTCGCAGAGGTTATTCAAGTGACACCTGTTGTTTTTAACGAAGTTGGCAGGTGGTCACACATCTTTTAACTTGCACTTATTTGTTGTATTGATGATTTTACTTCGGGACATGAGCTGTTACTTACGCAGAGGTCATTCAACTGTTGTTTTGATAAATTTCTGCAGGTGTATGCGAAGGATCCAACTCGCACGTATTATTGTTTTGTTTACGTTTTCGTACAGCTTGAATTTATTTATACTATACTGGTTTGATAGAAGTATTTTATTATATTCAGATTGAGATGTGCTGACTGCTGATTCACAATTTTAAGCCGCAATACGACACAAAAGATTATAAGTTTACAGAATTGTACACCAAGTAATGATTTAGGTACAGCGCCCTTGAGGTGATTTTTCACAAAAACGGCGCTATACAAATCATCCAACTTTTATTATTATTTGCTTAAAAGTAATTTGAGTATTTAAAATTTTGTAATTTAAATGATGAATCATTTCCGTTAAACTTCAGGTAATATACGAAGTACGAATGTGCTCCGGTATTTTGGGAACTTTAAAAGTGGTTTCAGAATAACTAATGATGTTACGAAGAATGACAAATGATTCCAAATGAAATTCCGTGTTCCAAAAATAGTACAATATTTTTACAAAAATTTTTGAGATTCAGGGACGTTTCATCAGACGCAATGAGATATAAAAGTTCAATGGACCTTACAAAGCTATTCAGTATTTTTTTAAATAATTTCTTAAAGTGGTTCAAATTAGAAGGAATTTTATGTTATAAAATCAAATACACCAAACTGATTTATTTTTTAAATTTTTATTTTAGGAATAAACAGTACAACTATAAAATAAGTGGTGTACAATTTATAAGGTTTTAGAAAATTATTACAATGATCGATTCTAAGGACATGCCTCTATGGAATATGAAGTGAGTGATAAAATATATACATATTTTGATAGAAAGCAGTCACTTTGTGGTTATTTATTAAATTTTATTAGGACCGACCAGTTTCGCATAACATAAGCATCATCATGGTACATAATACAATTGATCAAAAATAGATAGTATGTGTTCATATATACAAAATAGAATAAGAAAGAACATGACACACAACAAAGAAAAAAAGAGATAATAACAGAGAGAAAGATATAGAAGTACATAACGTAATTCCAAGGAATACCTAAACAGGTGATTATGGGATAATTTGCATTTAAAATATAAAACCTGTAAACATATAATTTCTATTTTTCTATTACCTGAAAATATGACAAAATTTACGATACAGCTGTGTCAACTTTCTAATGATTGGGTTGAATTATACGAGTACGTCTTTATGTGATTGTTTCTGTTGGATAGCCAACTACTAACTAACTAATCGTCGCGCCATTTCCGCGTAGAGGTAGGCAGAAAGGACGGACCGCCAAAGAATTTGATTTTAGCTTACACTTCTTGATGCATTCACATTCAGACATCGTATCATACATTCTTTTTTGTTATTCCGACTTCTGACCCGACTCAAGTATTCGATTCACTTGATCATGCCATGTCTTCCTCGGGCGTCCCCGATTTCTTCTTCAATTCACATTCACGTCGTATATTCTTTATACACTCCTTTCTTCGTTCATTCGCTCTACATCGCTTCAGAGATCTTATTTCTACGGCGTTCAGTTTACTTTCATCCTTTCTCTGCCAATTCCATGCCTCACTGCCATACATCAGGGTTGATATCAGCACTCTATTGTAGACTGCTAACTTCGCTTCTCTGGACAACTTTTTGTTAGCACTAACCGCGTTCAGTCCTCCTTTAATGGAGTTTCCTGCATTCACCCTTCTTTAAATATCTCTATCAGTCTTTCCATCTCTCGTAAACATACTTCCAAATATACAAACTCATCGACGTGCTCCAAGTATTCATCATTTACAACTATATTGCACACTGTTTTCGTTCTCTCTCTTTCAAATATCATGACTTTAGACTTACGTACATTCATCATTAGCTCATTCTTCATACATACTTTGTTCACCCTAGATACAAGGGACTGTATATCTTCAAGACTGTTAGCAATCAGCATCGCATCATCACAATCCAACATACTTTCAGATTACTCCGCGTCGTCTTTGGAACTCGGTTAAGACAGTTGTTGCCGATGTTCGTGCACAAAACACAATATCTTTTCCAAGTTCTTTTTCGAAAAAATTGAGTCTATACGCGCCCTAACAATCGCCGCCCCACCGCCATCTTTTACAAAAAACAATGGCGTAACCTTATCTGCCTTAAAATCTACATCCCTTGAAGAAGTGAGGAAGTTAATACTTGCTTCACCGAACAGTATGCACCCGATCCTATACCAACATGGTTACTAAAGAAGTGTTGCAATGAAATAGCTCCCTTCCTAGTTCAACTCTTTAATAAGTCATTTAACATTGATGATTTCCCAAAAGCACTAAAATCAGCTGTCGAAACTCCATTATTAAAAAAACCGCGATTGGACGCAGAAGATCTTTCAAATTTTCAAATTTCGACCCGTTTCAAATTTTTCATTTATATATAAAATCTTAGAAAAAATTACTACTTTACAGATAATAAGTCACTTAAATTCAAATAAATTGTTAACTAAATATCAATTTGCATACAAAAGGTTCCACTGAACGGACACTGGATTACTACGCATTTTGTCGGATATAACTCTGGCCATAGAGTCGGGTAAGCTGGCACTTCTTTAAGTCTCAGACATGAGTGCCGCTTTTGATACGATTGATCACGATTTTCTTATCACACGTTTAAAAGAATCCTTATGTTTAAACTGTGGCGTTAAGAATTCGCTGATATCGTATATAACCAATCGTTTACAAGCAGTGAAGATGGAGCAAAACCAATCAAAATATGCAACCCTTTCATCTGGAGTACCCCAGCGGTCCGTTCTGGGCCCTCTGCTGTTCATCCTTTTCACAAATGATTTAGCTAAAATAATCTAAATTACTCATTATCAATCTGGATGCAGACTTTTCCCTTAAAAGTCAAGTAAACAAAACTGTAAGTACAGGGTTCTTTCAATTGAGGCAAATAAAGGCAGTACGGAGAAACCTGCCAACAGAGGCAACTAAACTGCTTGTCATTTTGTACATTGTTTCACGTCTAGATTACTGCAACGGAATATATGCAAGTCTCCCCAAATACCAAATTAACAAATTGCAATCAGTATTCAACGCTGCAGCAAGACTTATCACCGGCGTATCTAAATATTCTCACATTTCAGAGTATCTAAAAAATCTCCACTGGCTCAAATGTCCTGAAAAAATCCAGTTCAAGCTCTGCTGGATGATATTTAAGTCATGATATTTAAGTAACGGAATGGCTCCGGCTTACTTATCAGAACTGTGTATTCCTAAAAATACCAACTCACGGCAGTTCACCCTTAGGTCAGCTGCGTCATCAGCTATCGGGAGGTTGAAGGAACCAAAGCGCACACCTAATACTAAGTTCGGTGATCATACTTTCGGAGTGTCAGGACCTAAAGACTGGAATAAACTGCTGCATGACTTAAGAATTATCAAAGACTCGACAGAATTCACAACTAAACTGAAAACACATCTTTTCAGTCAATCGTAACCATAAATTGAAGAAATGCACCAGTAAATTGCTTAGCTAGGCTAGCCGGTTAGTACTTACCGCAAGTCATAATTTTTTTTTTTAATTCACGCATCGATGCGCAAATGCTTCCACAGCCCGCAACACTGTAAATAACTAAAGTGTAAAATAAATAAATAAAAATATTAATATCCATTAAAAGCTTCTTACGCTTTTTAAGGTCATTTTATAGATATTTTCCAGTCCTAAAATTCATGCTACAAATATTTTCCAGTCCTAAAATTCATGTTATAAATATTTTCCAGTCCTAAAAATTATAAGTATTGTATTTCATTAAATACCAACTCTTCTTGTGCCACCATTCTTCTAATAAATGTAACATCAATAGAAAAGGTGCAACAAATAGCAACTCTTAAACTATTATTTCTTTACTTAAATTTTCCAATAAATCTGTGTTCTGAAGCGACCTGCCAGGTAAGCATGTTTTTCTGTATCCGTTTGTACATAATTAGATAAAGAATAGGAAGAGTAATTTATGTACAGCGCGCCCTTGAAGTGATTTTTCACAAAGTCGGCGCTATATAAATCATCCTATTATTATTATTATTATTATTACTATTATTATTATTATTATTACTATTATTATTATTAGTATTATAATTGTTAGTATTATTATTATTATTATTATTACTATTATTATTATTATTATTATTATTATTATTATTATTATTATTATTATTTTTATTATTATTATTATTATTGTTATTATTATTATTATTATTATTATTATTATTATTATTATTATTATTATTATTATTATTATTATTATTATTATTATTATTATTATTATTATTATTACTCATTACCCAAAACCATCTCTCTCAATTCTTGCATGCAATTATCCATGTATAGATTGAATGTATCAGACGATATATGAATGTGAATAAAGCTAGAAGTGTAAGCCAAGTTCGAGTTGTTTGGCGGTCCGTCCTTTCTGCCTACCCTTGCGGAGAAACGGCGTGGTGGTTAGTTAATATTGCGGCAGGTGATTCACTTTTTAGGATATTTTTCTAAATAAATTTTAGTACCATGAAACATACTCGTATATGAGGAGTATAAAAAAGGTTCGATTTAGAAACCGTATAAGTTCTCATGTTTTATTTTAAAAATAGTAATGTGATCTGTTTCTCTCCCTTTGCATTTTTAATGCAAAAATCGCCACCCGCTTCAATAAAATAAATAAATTGTCATAAATAATACAGCCCATGTTACATCTGGTGATTATTTTAATTTTGAATTCCGTCAACCTTCTGAGCCCGAGATAAAAGCTCTAAAACAGGGACGACTTGTTTGGCGGAATGTTTGAAAAGCAAATCATTGCCAATATTATATTCTCACATACGTGTACTTGATTCAAATTTGCGTTTGCCTTTGATCTCCAGGAGCCGCCGAAATTGCCATCGCTCCCGAAAGCAGGCTTTGCAAATTATCATAAATTTGAAAATTTCGGAATATTCAAATAAAGACCCGAATTTGTGAATAAACAATGAAAAATAAATCCTGTCGAGAGAGATTCCTTCTATTTTATTCTTCCAACAACTACATACTTATACCTTATACTTTCGTACCTTCTTCTGAGAATCGCGAACAAAGATCTTACATCATTCGTCTCTCTGAATATCATTGCGCATTCGTGGAAAGGCACGGGGTTTTGACAAATTTCTTAACGATTTGTTGAATTTTAATGGGTATTACGATATATACGATATTTGTGTGAATAGGGGATTTTGTGCCATTTTGTCGGTGAGATAAAATCAATAAATGTATAAAAAATATACGCCACCTGACATTCCTGACTTTATAGGAAAATCAAGAAGGTAAATATATCAGAATTCTGAAATAAAATTATTAATATATTAAATAAATAAATTTTAAATTACTTTTAATATGAAAATACGTTCAAGAGTTAATTTTCTGATGTAGTAAAGAAAGGCAGTTCAAAACATAATAGTTAAGGAGTACTGTCAGTAATAAAACAAATTTCAAGTCATAAATAAAAATAACATAAGAAAGCAATGGACTCCATCTCGAAAGTAGTTTTTAAAAACATAATAAACAGTACCGTCAGCAATAAAATAAATTTCAAATAATAAAAACAATATTAGAAAGCTTGGAACTTACTCCTGACATCGATTCTATATATACCATAGATTTAGTTGTAATTGTGTCAGTCTGACGATGTCCGTAATAGAGTGAAACCAATCCGGTCAAAAAAAAGTAAGTGGAAAAAAATAATTTTTTTGATTAAAAAACCTTTGAAACTTTTTTCACTTATTTATTTTCGACCGGACCGGTTTCACTCTATCACGGGCGTCGTCTTATACGGGATATACTTGTACGTGTATAATTGTCAGAGGAACATTTTTATAACAAAAATATCTATATCTACTTTGATTCTCAAAAGCAATTTTTGTTTGAATATTTGCCCCACCTACTAAATCTTGAAAAAAGAACTGCCAAGTAATATGATGTTCTTAAGAAAGTATTCTCCTACAAATCTCTAAGCCAATGTAACTGTACGCTTAGTCGTTTTCATTCCGAGCTAGGGTTTAATTATGAAAAAAGAAATAACGTCGACCGTTCTTTGACTAAACACGTTTTTTTAAATACCTAATTTAAAATTCAAAAAATCTTGTGACGTTATCTTCGCAGATAGTTAGTTTTGATATATCTGACAATTGAACAAGTTACAAGAATAGTCGCTCAATGTAATTTAATTAACTTGAGAGATAAATGCTTCTCTCTTGGTAAATTTTACGTCCCAATATCTCAAGCGGAAAATCCAAAACACCTTTATGTTTAGCCAGTTGATATTATCTAAGGGACAATAGACAGCCCACGCTACACTGTCTACAGTAAAGTGTTCATAGACACTTTTAACGCAGGTGAAACCGGGTTTGAAGGGTAATATTATTATAAATGTAGAGATCGAGTTATTTTAAATGACACACTAATATTAATAAAATCTAAATAACTACGAGTACACAACTCCTGATCCTGTACAAATCGCAAGTGCGCCCCACTGTGGATTTTGGCAGCCACCTCTGTTCGGAAACCCCAAAACATCTGTAAAAACCCACGACTGTGCAGAAACCGGTGGTGCGTTTGATAGATTCGCCTATCTTAACAAACGGACTGCAATCTTTCGAACACAGACGTCAGGTGGGAATGCTGTCCATCTTCTATCTGTATTTTAATGGAAGATGCTCTGAGAAACTAGCGTCATTGATCCCTTCAGCACCGGTGCATAATCGGGAAACACGCCAAGTCGCTTCTACGACTCGTTCTCGTGTTCAACACCTCGGCTGTGGAATGATCTGCTGGCCTCTGTGTTTTCTTCCTCCTACGACACGGGTCTCTACAAGACCCAGGTTAACTCCTTCCTATCCTCTAAAAGACCCTCCACACAGCATTCCCAAAGATAATATAGAGTTTGAGGCAAATGATATCTCTCAGGGCCTCCTGTGTGGAGATGTTAATTATAGCATATGAGAATAACGATGTATTTATGCCTTTGTTTAAATTCAATTAATGCATACTGTACATAAATAAAGATTAGATTTTAGATACTTTATTATGTTTTGAGAAAGTTGTTGGTTTCGGGTAAATCGGCCAATTTACGCATTTCCAAAAATTAAATCTGAAATATTCTACCCTTGTTGAGTGAGTACCAACTCCAAAAATATAGAGAAAATATATAAGTTAAGAAATAAATGGAAGGTTATATTACAATAAACTATTAGAAATAAATAATAACTCTTTCGATTCCCGAATTATCACGTAATCAAATCAAATGACCTTATCATTGTAACAATTGGCGCACTAATGCAGAACAGAATTCAATAATATATCGCTTGAATCGATCAGGCAATGAATTTTCTAATGTCGATGACGCCGGTGTTCCATTATCATATAGAAGATGCATAATAAAGATGTTTGTCTGCAGTTAATAATAATACTTCTTTATTCCAGAAGGTATGCAGGGGTAGTGCAATGTATGCAGGGGTAGTGCAAGGCAATGGGTTCCATAAGTGTACATAATACAAACAAATAAATAACAATAGGTACGTAAAAAAGAGGAAGTAAAAGAGGAACACACAGATAAAGATTACTTAATAAAATATGCAAAATAAGTTCATTCAATAAGAGAGAAAAAAGATGAACAAGTTTATGGTGGATATTTGATAGTGTCCCATTTCCAAAGGGCCATCAAGGGAGACTCCATCCATGCACTCGTGGCAGTAAAGATGGTATTCTTGGATTGGCATACTCTGCACCACAGGCTTCCCATGCGGTGGTGGAGAAGTGCCTGAAAGAGTGCACTCGTCCTTCCAGGAACATTTCTCTGGCGCTGCAGTATCTTGGTAGATGGAATAGTTGGCGATATGCATTATTGCAGGTGAATTTATCTTTTGCCATTGGGATGCAGTGTAATGCGCCCACAATTAGATTAGTCTATATCAAAACTGTGTTGTATGTATGTTGATTTATATTAAAACGTCTTTTTATTATTTATTTAATATTATTTGGTATTTATAATTCATACATTTACAAGTTTTTGTACATTATATTTTTTATGCTTTACATTTTAACAAGTACTTGTCTGTATATATAAAAATCAATGTAAATTTGTTTGTTTGTCCACGATTTTCTCGAAAATTAGTTGACTGGTTTCACTGAAAATTCCACAGTTTGTTTTTATTAGTGCCGGAAAGGTTTAGAAAATAGTTTGAATTAAATCCAATATGTAAAACTGTTGCTATAATGTTTTAAATTGAATACGCAATGTCTTATTTAGGTTAGCCCATAGATATAACACTCTGGTTAGCTAAAGATTGCATATTCAAGAGAAGAAGGTTTCTTTGGATAGAATATTTTTTAAATGAAAACACGAGTAGGTAGGTACCTACTTAAGAACTTTATGATTTAGATACATTTTGAAAAAATAAACGTTTCGATTGAAATAAAATATTGAAATGAATGTTTCTTTATTTGGACATAGTTAAAGCAAGCAAGGTCGGGTACACATCAGCTAGTACTTTATACTTTTACAATTTTTTTATACTTTATATTTTTACAAGTTGTTATACTTTATATTTTTACAAGTTTTTATACTTAATATATATTTATACTTCATACTCTTTTACGAGTTAACACTTTTTTACAGGTTCTGTATGCATTTTTATACTTTTTAATCGTCCCTTTATATTTTTTTAAACTCATAGCATTTGTTTTTTTTTGTCGTTATTGTTGTTGTATTTCCACTTTAATACATTTATGTTAATGGTACATATTGTTATGTACATATAAATAAATATGTAAATAAATTACAAAAATGAAAAATTGCCCGTAGAATATTTAGTTCAGAGAGCGTTATTACATCCATATATAAAATAGTAAATAAGAATTGTATAATACCCTTCATCTTTTCTATCTTACTAGTACTGCGGTAGTTTGGCCTTATTACTATTAATAATAATAATAATAATTAGATTACTTCTATAGCGCCGTTTTCGTGAGAAAATCACCTCAAGGGCGCTTTACAATTAATTAAATAACATATACAACCAATACCTTACAGTTAAACTTTATTACTAATGGCTTATAAGTAAGACTTATGGCTAGGGACTAACTACTGCGACTTATAATTAGTGACTTACATCTATGGCGTATAGGTAGTCACTTACCAACTAAAAGTTATAGCTAGTGACAATTTAAACTTAAGTAGGCATAACTAGAATAAAAACCTAACACGTATATAAACCTAGTACCTATTTAAAACTAATACATATCTATGACCAAGTGCATATTTTGTATACAATACTGCAAAATGACGTACAACTATGGCTTAAAACAAGGGTCTTACAACTAACATACCTATTTATAATAATATAAATACATGTATGATTATTGCTCGTGCTGTCAGTGGTAAAGCACATAAAGTGTAATAATTTTTATTGAAATTAAAGAATTACCATCTCATGGTTTGATTTACTTGACTGAATTTATGTTGCATTATTTGTGCTCTTTGGAAAATATCTTAAATGGATTGAAAACCCTAACCAAGAAAAGGGAGAAGGACAAACATTTAGTTATAAAAAATTTAATTAACTTACTTTTTGTACTTACTAAATAAATAAACTATCTAACTAACCATCACGTCTTTTCCAATCAGAGAGGACGGACCGCCAAACAACTCAATCTTGGCATACACTTCTTGCGTCATTCACATTCATACAACGCCTCATACATTCTCTTCTGTTTTTCCGACTTCTGACATGGCCCGACTCTAGTATTTGTTTCATTTGACAGTACCATGTCTTTCTCGGGCGTCCCCGGCTTCTTCTTCCATTCACATTCGCGTCATATATTTCCCATACACTCCTCTCTTCGTTCATTTTCTCTACATGCCCAAACCATTTAAGCGTCCCTTTCATAATCCTGCTCACTACGCTTAAATCAGCCTTGCACTCTTTACGAATCTCGACATTTTTCACACGATCATACATGGTTTTACCACACATTCGTCTCAGAGATCTCATTTCTACAGCATTCAGTCTACTTCCATCCTTCCTCTGCCAGTTCCATGCCTCACTGCTATACATCAGGGTTGGTATCTGCACTCCATTGTGGACTGCTAGCTTCGCTTCTTTGAACAACTTTTTGTATGCGCCAACCGCGTTCAGTCCTCCATTAATGGAGTTTCCTGCATTCACATTTCTTTCAATATCCCTATCAGTCTTTCCATCTCTCACACTTCCCAAATACACAAACTCATCGACCTGCTCCAAGTATTTATCATTCACAACTATATTGCACACTGTTTTCGTACTCTCGCTTTCAAACACCATGACTTTGGACTTATTTACATTCATCATTAGTTCATTCTCCATAAATACTTCGTTCATCCTAGATACGAGGGACTGTAGACCTTACATACTGTTAGCAATCAGCACCGCATCATCAGCACACAATAGGCAACATACTTGCAGACTACTCATTTTCGCGCCCAAGCCCACCTCTTTCAATTCTTGCGTACAATTATCCATGTATAGATTAAATAACCACGGTGAGATTACGCTGCCTTGCTTAACACATTTTGTGATGTCAAACCACCCCATAAAATCACCGTTTGCCACATGCAACGCTTCCCTCGACAGAGATGCGATTGCCTGTAAAAGATTTGTATTCACACCATACTTAGACAACACCTTCCATAACTTTTTTTCTGTCGACTCTGTCATATGCTTTTTGTAGATCTACAAAGGCACAGAAAAGTTTCTGTTTTTTTGCCAGAAATTTCTCTGTAAGCATACGCAACGAGAAAATCTGATCCACGAACCCCCTTCCACTCATAAATGTACCTTGCACATCCCATTTTTGTATCCTTTGTTTTCATTTGTACCCTTTCAATCAATATCCTACCATACAGCTTTCCAACTGAACTTAGCATGCTAATAGCCCTGTGATTTCCACATTCCATGCGTGACCCTTTACCTTTGTATACAGGCATGATCATAGCCCTTCTCCAATCTAATGGGGTGTAACCCTCCTCTAAACACTGGATAAAAAGTTTGCTAACCATCTGAGAATTATACGCCATTTCCTTCATATAAGTATTCAGCAGCAATACTATCGAAACCAACACCCTTACCAATCTTCATACATTTAATTGATCTTTTAATTTCATTCATGGTAATTTTGGGAATATTCACCCCATCGTCCGCGGAGTGAGCTCCACCTTCACCTTCAGCATTGAGATAGTGGCCAAGTTCCTCAACAAGCGCGACTTTAATCTGATCTGACGGGCGCATCAGGTGGTAGAGGATGGGTATGAGTTCTTTGCCAAGGGGCAACTGGTCACCCACTTCTCGGCGCCCAACTACTTCGGGGAGTTCGATAATGCAGGTGCAATGATGTCAGTGGACGACACTCTGATGTGCTCCTTCCAGATCCTAAAGCCGGCCGGCAAGCGCCACCTGGCGTACATGCAGACCAACACCAACCGTTCCATCACGCCGCCCAGGGGCGTCACCAACAATACGATTTGAGGGCCCTATGGATCAGTCCCACGCCCCCCGTCCTCCCACGCCAATGCAAGATGGACGACAGTGTACAAAGCACCACAACGGGCTATAGCCGACCTCTGGTCCAAACTCAGAGACAAACTATCCATTAACATCTCCAAACAATAACACATCATTAGTACAGTAGCCCAACTTTACATAACTCCTGAATGTAAAACTATTTATCTCGTTTTGCCGAAGCGATAGCACCAACCAGTACCTCAAACACACATACATAAATTTTTACTCTATAATATTTATTTTTCTCATCTCTTCATAAGTAGGTACTTAACTATTATACTATACTCAAATTATCTGGTATACGTAAACGATTACTCTATAATTTTTTTTCTTATCTCTTTGAACTTAACTTCTATTGTGTATTAATTATTGAACTATACTCAAATTACCGGGTAAAATTGTTTTTTCTGTCCTATTCTTCACATCCTTTATAAACTATTATTATACTTTTTTCTAGATAAGATGTATTATTATGTCAATACTAGCTTTTTTCCGTTCTATAGTTATAAAATGGCACTTAATATGAACTAAACTTGTCAATTTGACTGTCCTAAACTGGAATTATTTCCAGTTGGGCAGTCAAAGCTTTCTTACAATTTGTTTTAAAATAATGTGTGTTTCAAATAAATTATTATTATTATTGTTATAAAATGAATAAATAAAAATAAATAACATGTTTTACTAAAATATAAAATGAGGTTATAATAAATAGATTTGAAAGCCTTGTTTGTTCCGGGTAAATCAGCTAATTAACGTATTTCCAGAGCGATATCTGAATCTTTCTACCCCAGTTGGGTGAGTAGTGACTATTGGGTACTGGGTACTGATTACTGGATACTGGGTAGGTAGTAACTCCACAGAGGAGATGGGGGCAATATAATGCTTGCCGCAAAGCCTTCTCGACAATGACAATAATGATCTGGGAAGGAACTCCTCCGTGGAACAAAGGCGCTTCTCATCGAAAACATTTTAATTAAGTAAGTCTACCCCATTGTCTCGATTCGCCCCAATCCACCCTGATGAATACGCCGTTTGTTTGAGATATTTCAATCGTATTTGTATTTAGCGGAATGTGACGGCGGGGCTTACTCATTGTGAATGGAGCTTATTTAATAACGCTTTCCACGATCCGCTAAATACGAGTAGTTGGCCTGGAAAAAAGTGAT